>MJUU01068414.1:47740-69368 GCA_002080025.1 Modiolus philippinarum | reverse complement strand
ATTTTAAACATTTTGATTAAATTATGGATTTCCTATACTTGGGTTCTAGTGCTGTTGATGAGGAATTAATTTTCGTAATGACCATACAGCTCATTAAGATTATTGCAGTTGGACTTAACATATGTGTTATGGTCTCGTGTTCATTTACTCCATGTCCTTTCGTAAAATATGAAAGTTTTGTAAATTTAGGAGTGATGTTCATTATTTTTTTTACCTGACATTAATTGTTTTCTCTTTCATACTAGAAAATGTATGTTTGTAATTTCATTTTCCGTTAATTATGTTAATTGAAAAGTATGTGAACTACAAGGAAGCTAAATGATGTGCTACATATTCAGAAAAGTTGAAAATAGAATTTTTCCAATCTTTTATAGAAAGTAACCGATGGGCTAAGATTGATGCGCGTAGTAGAACAGTATACATGCATGTAGTTTTTAAAAAAAAACTGTTTGTCACAAGGATTTGTACAGTGAGACACCCGGAAGGCACTATACAACAAACCATTAATTGGTTATGATAGAAATGTGTAATGTGTAGTTTAATCATTCTTCATTTTTTGTGTTTACTGACTGAGGGGGGTATTTGCCTAGAATTATTCGTATGGCCATCTTAACACAATATTTATTTCCACCAATGCAAATTATTTAATACTCGCATTTTCCCCAAAAATGTCTATACAAGACAAAATTACATTTAGTTTCATGACAAGCAGGACTGAATATTTATCTTGATTGGCTTCAAGATTAGATTAATATTTACTTAGAAGAATCGCATAAGTCGGGGGGATATAAAACTAACGAAATGGCTGATGAAATCAATTTAACGAATCAAGAAAATGTGCAACTTTTTTAGGCCTACATATGCTATAGTGGGTCCAAATTCATTTGACAAACCCTTTTGGTCCCATGGACCAAAAAGCAATTCGTGATGTCTGATCTCTGGGTTTTCGCTTAGATAGCTCATAAACCATTGATGATACAAAGAAACATTAATAGAAAAAATGTTCAAGATTGCATGACTTTCAAAATGAGATCAAGGTGAAATGTTTGGGTCACAGCTGAGAAACATTATTTCACGATAATTAAGAAACAGTAAATACTAGTATACACAGTAAACATTGAATTTTGGTATTATCGGTCAATCAGTAGTGAGAACATTATGCAACTTCCGGGAAAGACCTATCAATTGTTCTTTTGACGTTCTAGTTGCATTAGTGATTGTACCATTTTCTATTCATGATAGTTTTCTGTTGATTGTTTAAAGTATAAAGATGAGGATTATCGTTAAACGTTTTGTATAATAAACACATTGTGATCATTTAAAATTCAGTTTCATAAAAAAAAACTTTGCCTTTGTTGAAGGGGTTACAGCGTTTGACACATTGGTTAAAAAATCACCATCATCATCGATGTTGTTTCGGATGGTATTTCACTTCGTGTTTTAATCTACACCAATACCGTCATCAAAATTCAATATTGTTATAGTTCTTTTACGATTTACAAGTAAAATTTTTGAAAAATGTTTACGCAATACATTTGACTTGGTTTGAAACATACCCAAAAGGCTTTAAAATTTGCCCCCATGTTACATAAGGAAGCCAAAAGAACTAGTGTTTACATAAGATGTTAACAGCGGGAAATCTATTTAGATAATAACTGTTTTTATTATTTTCATATATTTTTAGACTCCAGTGATTTGTTCAGTTGTGATCTTGTATATTTCTTAGAGTTGTCAATAAATTTAAGAATTGACTTAACGTATTGACCTCTGCTTAAATAGATCACTGTTTTACATTATCATAAAATAAGGGATAAAAGACGAATTTTGGTATTAATCCTCGGATTAAAAATGTATCATTAAAAGTTTTTTTTATCAAATTGGAAAATTTCTTAAATGCCTCTGGTTTGTCTAATTCCAATATACAAAACAGGCGTATATTTAGTTCCTTGAATCTAATAGAAAATATGAATGCAAAAAGAAAAAAAAAAGAATCAGCAAACATCATATAAAATTGAGATTTATTAACATAAGTCTCTATAAAGATTCTTAAATTTGGAAAATAATAAAACTATTATAGCCTATTAAGTTCGGTCAGTGGAGAAATTTATTGACATGAGAAAGGTATATTGACAGTCGGACTACGTATTCGGTCAATATAGCTGTCTCATGTCAATAAATTTCTGCATTGACCTCATTAATAGGCTCTTATTGTAAAGTATTTTTGTGTAATGAATGAATTAATACATGTAATGGCCTTTGCAAGATAAAGTTTATTTCGCAGCTGTTATATGATTATACTTAGATTCTGTATAGCATGTATAGGTCAGGGCATGTTGATTCCTTGAAAACTAAAGCTGTAGAAAGTAAAACTAAAAAGATTTACATTAGAACTCGAAACTAGAACAAATTAATCTTTCTAAAAATGCAGGTAACACATACGTATAAATCTTAAATCAAAACTTGAAAAAGATTGCTTTTGACCATGCTTCAAATGAAATGTTCGCTGAAAAATTTGATTCAAGATTCCTTTTTTAGCTCACCTTGCCTAAAAGGCCATGTGAGCTTTCGCCATCCCTTTGCGTCCGTCGTCCGTCCGTCAACAATTCCAAAAATCTTCTCCTCTGAAACCACTGGGCAAATTATACCCAAACTTGGCCTGAATCATCACCAGGATATGCAGTTCAAAATTGTGTTCGATTAGTCCGAAGACCTAACAAGATGGCTGCTGTTACTAAAAATAGAACATAGGGGTAAATTGCTATTTTTTGCAAATAACTCGAAAACCGTTACAGATATCAAAAAATCCGATAGCATGGGAAGATCTACATGGGAAGATCTACCTGCCCTGCAATTTTGAAGAAAATCTGACAACCCGTCTTGAAGTTATTGCCCTTTTTTCTGTAAAATTTGCAAAATTTTAACTTTATTATTTTTTTTTCAGAAAAAACTATAAGATATAGAAGTCAACTTTAAATTGCAAAAATGTTCAGCATAACCCTGAAATTTTGAAGGTAATCCAAAAACCCTTGTAGGAGTTATTGCCCTTTTTTCACAGAATTTTTAAAATTTTCATATTTTTCGTCTTTTATTTCCAAAACTAAAGAAGATGAAAGTTAAGTGTAAATTGATAAAATGTTTGCAATGCTGTGGCGACTTTATAAAGGATGTTGAAAATGATTGGTTGACCGCCATTTTCAAAATGGCCGCCAAAAAAAGGCGGGAAAATTCAACATTGCCCGATATCAATAAAATTTGGTTTCCAAATAGATATTGATGTTGCGACTTCAAAACCGGTGTTGAAAATTGGTCGTTGACCACCATTTTCAAAATGGCCACCAAAAACGCGGCAAAATTCAACATTGCCCGATTTCAATGAAATTTGGTTTCCAAAAAGGTATTGATGTAGCAACTTCAAACCTGATGTTAAAAATTGTTCGTTGACCGCCATTTTCAAAATGGCCATCAAAAAAGTAGGGAAAATTCAACATTGTCTGATTTTAATGAAATTTGGTTTCCAAGTGGATATTGATGTCGCTACTGCAAAACCGGTGTTGAAATTGTTTGTTGACTGCCATTTACCAAATGGCCACCAAAAAGGCGGGGAAATTCAACATTGTCCGATTTCAATGAAATTTGGTTTCCAAACAGATATTGATATCGTAACTTAAAAATATGGTGTTAAAAACTGTTGTTGACTGCCATTTACCAAATGATGTCTCGACTTCAAAACTGGTGTCGAAAGTGGTCCTTAGCAAGAAATTTTTGTTAAAAAGGAACAAAACAAATTACAGTAAAACACGATCAGACTTTAAATAGAGTCCAAGTAAATAGTGGTGTTTGCTCTACCAAAGTTTGAGAGACTGAATTTCAACTGTTTAATTTACAATGTTAGCTTGATTGTGGCAACTGAAAGCCAGGTGAGCGATATAGGCTCCAGGGAGCCTCTGGTTTTACTTAGTACTTGGATAACTATTTCATTTAACTTTATACGACTTTTCAATGGCAATTGCTATTGAGTTACNGGGGGGGGTTGTTCTCCATAAAACCGATTTAACCCAATTTTTTTTGAAATGCTTTACCACGTCAGGACCATTGCGGTCGACAATTTTTTCCGGTAGTTTCATCCTGCTTTTTGTCTTTTTGCCTCATGGACTTCGGCTCTTGACAATTATGTGCGGTTATTTTGTTATAACCTCTATCTTTAAGTACATATCAGACCTTACTGTATAGGAAGTTGCATAAAATCTAGAAAAACACACTTTCACGATCAAAGTCTTTCATATGCACATTACATCAGGATTTTTTAAAGATGTATCACGAAACATTTTTCATTTCTAACATTGTTTTTGTACAAATGACCCTTTAACTTAGTACCAGCAAATAACATTAGTGTCTTTCTTGTTCCAATGACATTGAGCTATCTACTTTTCCATTCAAATCCATTAAAGAATTCTGGTATAAGAACAAATTATCTATATCGTTGGGTACCAGTCTTTTACTCCTTATTTGTTACATAGTTAAAAGAACGTAAACAAAAATAAAAAGAACTTCTCTTACAATATTTTACACTATATTTTAAATTTCAATTGAATAAACATCACCTCTGATATCGCAGGGTCAAGTTCGCATGTGATTTTGATGCCAAATTTTTCAGAAGCAGTAACTTCTGTTATTGATAAAGAAATTTGTTGTATTTAGTTTCACCTAATTTTTCACAAAGAATTTACCAGCCAACGTAAACTGTTTTTGGAGAAAATACAATATAAAATGTTTAAAACTGATAAAAATTTAAATTATTTTCCTCATTTAAAACACTACTTAGCTGAATAAGCGTTACCTGTAGGTCCCTAGCTTTAAACATATTTACACCCCGTGACGAAGTTAAGGGTATATTGTTTTCACCTTGTCCGTCCATCTTGCCTTCGACATTTTGTCCGATTATATTTTTTCAAATTTTCTCAAAATATAAAGTGCCATATAACCTGTGCAGCTGTTATTTTCAGATTGATTCGTCAAATTTTGGAAAAAAATGAGCTAATTTTATATGTTTGTTTAAATTTTCATGTTTTATAGAGACTTTGTCTAATGTACATTTACTCCATACATCATTTCAATGTTTATCCATATTGAAAATGTTTTCCAAAGGTAACTTCGTAATCTGTGTTAAAATTTTTTTTTCGATTTTTTTTTTTGTAATTCTTAATTTTTCTAGCAACTGATAACATTTACATATACAAGAGACAAAAGTATTACTGACATACTTGTAGTACACATTACATAGATAGAAGACAGTATTACAGACATAAAATGTAGTGAACAAAAAGACAGTCAACTATTTATCTTTTAGCATCAAATTAAGCTTGGAAAAGTACATATGTAATGTGTATCATTTTTTTGAGAAAGAGCAATTTTGTTAGAATTAAACTTTTAATGTGAGGCTGTGCACCTATAATTTTTCAAATTTACAAAAATATTATCTTGCTGATTAAAGATGTTGAACGAGGCAAAATTAGCTCAGTTGCTATTTTGCAACTACTGTAAGTCAAATTCAACCAAATTTCCAAGATATTTTGCTCATATTTTTAATTTTTTAATTACCAATTTTAGAGCTAAACATATTTCATTTATTAATCCGCAACACATATCGTATTTGTAAGTCATATTCTAACCGAACTTTAAGGATATCCTGTTTTCCATCTTATGCTTGAGATTTTTTGTTGACTGATTAAAAAAAAACAGTCCTGAAAAGGCCATTTATTAATCAGCGACTCAATAATATTTTGTGATATTCTAACTCTCAGGATATCTTGTACATATGGCCAGATGTACACCTTGAACTTGGAACTTTTTGTTCCGGTCTAAATACTAAGATGCAAATGCGGGGGTAGTGGTGGAGTTAGTCAGGCTATTTTGACAGCTCCAGTTTGATGGTCTTTGAAATATTTTGATTTTATCTACACTAAGGGTACCATAGTTATAGAAAATGTTCATCCTCAGAGTTGTAATGTACTTTGATAGATGTATTTGTTATAATATAACATTATATGTATTTTAACTTGTGTGTTGTAAAAAAAATAGCACTATGAGTGTCTGAAAATATATATATATATATATATATATATATATATACAAAAACGTTTTGTTGTGTTTTACAGTTAACAATGAGTCATTTTTGTGATCCTTGCAAAAGTCAGCAGAAGCAGAAGACTGCAAATCAGTGGTGTCTACAATGTGACGAATGTTTATGTCAACCTTGCATTGATTATCATAAGGCTCTAACGATTACTAGAGATCATACCATAGTTAATAAAGAGGACCGTGATATAGTTGTACAGTTTTCACAATCAATCAACACCAAATGCACTGACCATGCAGACTTGGACATAGAATATTACTGTCATATACACGATGCTCCGTGCTGTCGTACATGCAAAGTGAAGACACATGGAAATTGCAATGGAGTTCGAAAAGTCAGTGAATTTCAAGATACAGCCCTCGACTTTCAGTCTAACATTAAAGACTTGGAAAAAAACATAGGATTTTTAGACACTATTATTGGCAATCGAAATGCGGAAATAAAACTTCTTCAGGAAAAAGCAGATAAGTTTTCCAAGGATATGAAGAGAACAAAAGATGACATTTTATCAAAGTTAAATAGCCTAGAGTCATCCTTACAGACAAATTTTTCTAGTAGATATAAAGCTGAAAATCAGAGACTTCAAGTTGATATTAACAAATTCATGTCAAGACAAAAGCAGTTAAAGGAACGACGAGCACAGTTGCTGAAAATTGCCGAGTTAAAAGCTTTAAATAAGGTACAGCGTTTTCTTGGGGGTAAAAAACTTACTGCACAAAACGAGACAGAAAAACAAGAAATTGCTTCGAATGCAAAATCACTGACAAATGTCTCATGTACATATGATCTATCATCTTGGCAGTTACAAATCAACGATAATATGTGGTTCCGCACATCACCAAGTAATATCAAATTAGATGGAAATTCAACACAAGTTACAGAAGTGCCAAACACAACAAGTGTAAAACCCTCTGCAAAAGCCGAAATTCGTGGACTTAAACCTGGACCAATAAAAGCTATAGAAGCCACTAAAACGTATACAAATGGTAGTGTAGAATATGAAGCTAATGATAAAACAAAATTTTCATACCAGTCACATTTTCGTGTTTTAAGAAAAGAGATTCAGGCCACAACCCACAGCATCAAAATAATTCCAAACGGGAATATTGTCCTTGGGGAAGTCACGCAGTCAAAAGTATACGTGTACAAAAATTCTGGGTCAAAGTTGGGGGAAATTCAGTTGAATTATGCGCCAGGACAAATAACTTTAATAGACGATTTCACAGTAGCAGTAACAGTCAACAAATGTGTCGAAATAGTCGACGTAGTTAAATTCAAAGTTAAGAATACGCTATATATGAATGAGAGGTGCTATGGAATAGTATTTATGAACGGTAACTTTGTAGTCAACTGCGAATTCAGGGGTTTTGTAATGATATCTTTAACGGGAGGTATAGTGTCGACATTTCCGTTCACAAATGCAATTTTAGATTTATGCTTGTCTAGCAAAAATGTTATTGCATCTGTTAAGTATGATTCTGAACAAGTTCATTTTTTTAATACCAAAACCCAAATATTAACGATAAGCCGGTGTGTTGGCTTATTTGGTGCAGCTGGCATTGCATCAGACACTGATGGAAATCTGTTTGCTGTCTGCAGTGAATCACACAAAGTATATATGTACAAATCTGACAAAGATCAATGGAAACCAATACTGAACGCCAAGGACAAGATTGATAAGCCAGTCGGTATTGATTATGACTCCAAAACTGATACCCTTTATGTCATAAATAATTGTGGTAAATCAGTTTATAAATATTGTAGAAACAAAACAGCCTCCATCTAAGAAAGGTCTTTCTTTTCTTTTTTAAATTAGAACAACAACAAACACTGAATAAAAACGTCGTCGGAGTTGCATTGTCTTTGAAGCGCCCCATTGTGAAAAAAGTATCATAATTTTTTTTTGTTTTACATTATATCAAAGATTTGTGCAATTTATATGAAAGAAAACTTTATAAAAGTTTTGAACGTTACAATGTAGCCATGGTAACCAAAAAATTGAGAACAACAACAAAAGAGTTGTTCTGTCGCTTTGCTTTTCCATGTACTGATGGGGACCTAGCCTCTAGTACTTTTACGCCATATTCTTTCATTAATTATAAAATAATGTTGAGGTTAAAACTGTTACTTTTCATGATTGGAAATTTTATGGCCATTGAAGCTCCCGAGTCTTATTTCAAAAGGATTCAGCCATTTTAGTCTAAATTTTGTATGTTATAACACTTTGGCACATTTAATATTAGATGGAAACCACCCCAATCCTGAATACATATGAATTAAAAGTAGTGAACTTATTTCTTTTTATTCTTAAGACTACAAATTATTGTTGTTAAATCATGTGTTACATTGTAATGTTCATTTATTTTCATAAAGTTGTCTGGCATAAAATTGCCTTTAAATGCATTTTGGGGGGGGTTTATATAATAATAGTTGCTGAATACGTTTCTTTAATAAAGTTGCAGATATTCTGGAGAAAAAAGATGGACGATAATAATCTAATTACTTCGGTATTTTTTTTCCCTGTATTAGAGCAGCTTGAAATGTCCGTCGGACATCTGTAAGAGATGTGTCTTGTGGTCTTTTCAAACCTTATTCGACAACTTTAGTATTGAATTGACTTTTTATGCCCCCGTGAAACGATGTTTCGGGGGGCATATAGTTTTTGGTCTGTCTGTTTGTTTGTCTGTTTGTCTGTTTGTCCACAAAAAACTTTAACATTGGGTATATCTTTTGAATGGTTAATGATAGGGCTGTCATATTTTGCATGTGTATTCCTTGTGGCAAGACCTTTCAAACGATACCAAAATTTTGGACCTCGTGACCTTGACCTTGACATGTGATTGACTTTTTGAAAAAAATAATAAACTTTAACATTGGGTATATCTTTTGAATGGTAAGTGATATGGCTTTCATATTTTGCATGTGCATTCCTTGTGGCAAGACCTTTTAATTGGAACCAGAATAGTTGACCTTGTGACCTTGACCTTGGCCTGTGAACAACTGCATAAAAACTTTAACAATGAGTATATCTTTTGAATGGTAAGTGATAGTTCTTTCATACTTTGCATGTGTATTCCTTGTGGAGAGACCTTTCAGTTAGTACCAGAATATTTGACCTTGTGACCTTGACCTTGGCATGTGAGTGTCCGGTAAAATTTCACCAAAAAATGAAATTATATTTTGTTTTATTTTATATGTATATAGAAATTAAACTCATTTATGATGAAATGTTTCTTGATATCTATAGAAATTTTTTTGTAAAAAAGATTTGTTAAATCATTCAGCATATTTTCTTCATTTATTCACTTTCGTTTTACATGTATCTATATATGTATTATATATATCAAGGAAGAGGGATGTTACTAAAAATATCTATTATTTCATTTCTTCTCTTCTGTGTATACCTCCACTTTTGGGGAACCAATATTGATGATCCTGGTGTAATCAAAATACTCATAACACTGATAAGCAGGACACAATGAGTTGGCTATAAATGTTCCAAAAAGGGGGGGGGGGGTGAAAATTGTTTTCTTAATAATGATCCTTAGGGTTCATTTGGGTGACTTCTGTGTTTGCATCCAATTGCAATCATCATTTGAAGTGATTAAACTATTCTGTTGATACCAGAATTTATTTCTGTAAATTATTTTGTCAGAAAGACATTCGTTGTTCAAAGTTGCTAAATGTTTCTTCTTGACTTCTGACCGGGGGCATAAGTGTTTCACAAAACACATCTCGTTTAATATGGAACTTATCGTAAAAAACAATAATACCGAAGTTATTGTAGATTAAGTTTCTGCATGTGGTAATTTCGACAACTCATGTCTTTTCAGCCCAGGCGAAAATGTGTAAAGTCTTTAGAGAACAACTGAAGAACCAAAATGAGGTAAGGACAGAGTTATGCGTGAGGGAGAAACTCCTTAGTTTTAAGCAAATTCTGAAATTTAAATATTGCAAGTTTCCAAATTCTGCTAATTAATGTTGATTACTATATATTGCCAGATTCAATGAGCTGAGATTAAATATCATGATAATTGCATTTCATACTATTAAGTAATAAAGAATATAAAATAGTGAGTTTGTTGTTATTTTCAAAATTGTTGGTATCCTCGAATTTAGAAATGTGTGAGAATTTAACTTCCTAGACTTGAGAAATTCTCGTTATAGTCGGCATAAACTCATTTCAATTTAATTTTGCAGTGGTAAAAAAAAATAATTTTAAGTTGATATCTTATGACGATTTTTCACATTAACCATTTAAGTAACTAAATACCAACTGACTATAAATTTAGTTTCTGCATATTGCCATCTCGACAACTTCAGTGCAGATAAAATCTAAACATTTGGAGGACCATAAACTGAAGAATGTTTAAAAACTGATAGAGAAAAAGTAATATTAAAGTAACCAATACTATCTCATTTAATAAGCTAAGGACAAACTTTGCATAAAAGAGATACTCCTTACTTTTCAACAAAATTTACAAAAATTTAGAAATTGCAAATTTTCAAAATAAAATCGTCTTCCGAGTCACCACCAAAGTACTGACTACTTGCTTGTGAATACCCTCGGTGACTAAAAGTCTACCGACAGAGGCATCAACCTAGTGATTACAAATAACTAAATATCGAAGTTATGGAAGTTACTGTAAATTTAGTTTCTGCATATGGCCATTTCAACAACTTATGTCTCTTCAGTGTAGATAAATCTGAACATTTGGAAGACTATATACTCAAAGACGTGTAAAAACTGATAGGGAACAAATAACGAATATTATCTAAAAGGAAAGCCAAAATCAATTAAGAAACAGATCTTTGCATGAGGGAGATACTCCTTAGCTTTCAACAAAATTACAAATACTTAAATATGGCATATTTTCAAATAAAATCGGTTGTAACTTCAATGGTGACTATTTTCTTCCATTTAAACAAACGATCCAACAGGAAATATTGTAATCCCTGGGGAATGTGCAGGTCTCATGTTGTGTAATTTGCATAAAATCAAGGTAACATATCGACTATCAAATTTGATTTTGTTTAGTCCCAGGGAATTCCACATACTAGGTAGCTCTAAGAGATGTTGGTTCAAAATTTGCAATCACTGCCAAAAATTGTTTTGAAAGGTCTGAACTTGGTTTTAATGGATAGTGGAATGTAAATTTTAACTGTTGGAAACTATGTTTCTCAACTATGATTGAAGACATATCCTACTATTCCAACTCCAATATGATATCTTCTTGATATTCCTTTTGTACAACATTAATGATGAAAGGTTTCAATTAAGCTAAAAATAATAGGGGGTCACCGACCTAGTTTTAGAGCTATGACGTCATCTTTATTTACCTGTTTGGAAGGTATTGATTATATACTATATTGCCTATAATTTTACTATATTGTAGATTTCGATTGAATTAAAATTATTTTTAATGCTTCATGGTGTGTAGAAAAACAATATGTTAAAACAAAATAAAAAAATTGCAAGTTTTGGTTTAAGGTAGCACAACAGTCTTTGGAACCTGATTTTGAATGGCCGTAACTTTGTTATCAGTAAAGAATACAATAACAAATGAGGTATCTAATGAAGGGAAAATGATTATATTGTGTGCTAATGCTAATTTCAATATTATTCCTTCTAAGTATTAATGTCTAAAATTCCATATTTGACAAAATATTTAGTTTTCAGGTTTATATTTTTAAAATGAAAATAACTTTTACAAATTTACAGGTAGCTGAGTTCTGTTTGCTTTATCACGAAGAACCTTTTAATTGCTGCAAAACGTGTCTCAGATTTTTGATACAAGGCCTAGTTAAAAATTAAATGAATTTGAAAATTTGAAAAATAAAAATTTCTTGGAGTAAAAATTTAAATTTCATTTATTTTCAAGCCAGACTCTATATCAAAAATCTGAGACACAGTTTTGTTGCATTTTGATGGTTCTTTTTGATAAAGGAAACAAAATTCAGCTACCTGTAAAGCTGTAAACGTTATTTTGGTTTTAAAGATGTGACGCAAAAATCACATTTTTGCCAAATATAGAAATTTAAACACTATTACTTTAATGGAATAATATTGAAATGAGCATTAAAAGTCAGTTCAATCATTATCCTTTTATTTGATACCCAATTTGTCATTGTATCTTTACTAATAATAAAGTTACAAGCATTCAAAGTTAGGTACTTCCAATTTCTTTCAAAAGACTGTTGTATCTGAAACGGCACAATTTTTAAGTTCCCGCCATTTTTGTCAGGTACTAACAATACGACAAAATCGCTGATCGCAAAAATATTGACATATGATAATTTGATAATATTTTTACAGAAGATAGGGTGTAACCACCTCAACGGATTAAGCAAATAAAATAATAGGGTCACCGAATCGGGAAAAGAGATATTTGTAAGAAACACGTCAAGACCGAAAATGGCGGAAATACAATGGCGGGTTTTTCGTCATACCGATAGCAATTTTTCCTAATTTGAAACGCAGTATATAATCACAATTTACATTATATTTTTTGCGAATATGTAATAAAATGTAGCCGAGTAATTATTTTTTTTTGTTTCCCTTTTACTATATACATGCACAAACTGGGAAAAACGTGCGTTTACGGGACATAATCAAAGTACGAAAGTACTAAGTCAATTAACGCCGGCTGAATACTCCGACAAAAGTGTGTTTGTTTTTAGTTTGAAGACTATAGTTATCAGAATTACAATTGTGTTTTATTACTCTGTATATATATATATTGAATTCAAAAAATGAAATCATTCTTTTCAACAAAACTCTGGAACCATATTCAAGAAAATGTCACGAAACTACATCGGTGTGTGGGTTTCCAAATCCTAAATACGATTTTTTTTTATTTTTGGCAGCACAGCTAGCCCTTGTATACTTTATTGAATGGGTTGCTGCTGGTGTTCCAAAACCCCTACCTTCATGACCTTATATTAATGGGATTTCAGAAACCCATACCTATTCATTTATTTTCAACTGCAAAATGTCACCCTTTTTCATCAGATAATAAGAAATGATCTCAAATGTTGTACACTTCAGTTTCCTTTCTTAAGTCTTATAATAATTACATAACCATATTGCCTTTGATGACTAACATATATATTTGTACATGATCAGCAGCTGTGTAAAATGTTGGGGTCTTATCATATAATTAGTAATGTAATTATAATTGTCCTTCTCATATATTTATTATCATTTTATATGCCATTTTTAGCTCACCTGGCCAAAGGCCATGTGAGCTTTTGCCATCACTCGGCGTCCGTCGTCCGGCGTCCGTCGTCCGTCCGTCCGTCCGTTAACTTTTATTCAAAAATCTTCTCCTCTGAAATATTTGGCCAATACCTACCAAACTTAGCCTGAATCATTACCAGGGTATGCACTTTCAAGTTTGTGATTTTTATGTCCGTAGACCAAACAACATGGCCGCTGTTACTAAAAATAGAACAGAGGGGTAAATTGCTGTTTTTTGCAAATTACTAGAAAACCGTTACAGATATCAAAAATCTGACAGGGATTAAAATGATCAGCATGATGAAATCTACCCACTGTGCAATTTTGAAGAAAATCTGAAAACCCATCTCGGAGTTATAGCCCTTTTTCCGTAAAATTTTCAAAATTTTTGCATTTTTTATTTTTTATTTCAAGAAGTGTAACAGATAGAGGTCAAGTGTAAATTGCAAAAATGTTCAGCATAGCAAGATCTACCCACCCTGAAATTTTGAAGAAAATCCCAAAACCCTTGTAGGAGTTATTGCCCTTTTTTCACAGAATTTTTAAAATTTTCGTATTTTTCGTCTTTTATTTCCAAAACTATACAAGATGAAGGTTAAATGTAAATTGATAAAATGTTTGCCATGTTGTGGCAACTTCAAAACTGGCGTTGAAAATTGTTCATCGACCGCCATTTTCAAAATGGCCGCCAAAAAAGGCGGGAAAATTCAACATTGTCGGATTTCAATGAAATTTGGTTTCCAAATAGATATTGATGTTGCATCGCTACTGCAAAACCGGTGTTGAAAATTGTTTGTTGACTGCCATTTTCCAAATGGCCGCCAAAAAGGCGGGAAAATTCAACATTGTCCGATTTCAATGAAATTTGGTTTCCAAATAGGTATTGAAGTTGCAACTTCAAAACAGATGTTGAAAATTGTTTGTTGACTGCCATTTTCAAAATGGCCACCAGAAAAGGCGGGAAATTCAGTGTTGTCTGATTTCAATGAAATTTTGTTTCCAAATAGGTTTTGATATTGCAACTTCAAAATGGCCACCAAAAAAGGCGGGAAAATTGTTTGTTGACTGCCATTTACACAATGATGTCTCTGTTTCAAAACTGGTGTTGAAAGTGGTCCGTAGCAAGAGCGTTTTTTGTCAATAAAGCCCAACAAAGAAAAATAGTACAACATGATTAGACTTTAAATACTGTTCAAGATATTGGTGTTGTTTGAGTTACTAAAGTTTGAGAGACTGATGATCAACTGTATAACTTACAATGTTACCACGATTGTGGCAACTGAAAGCCAGGTGAGCGATACAGGCTCCTGGGAGCCTCTAGTTACTGTACCCCGTTATTGTAAGATGTTTTGTAATTCCTCTCGTTGTTGACAATATATTACTCTTTTTCATCATTTTAATGAAATCACAATTTGTTGAAAATAAGTAACAAAATACCGATAACGGAGTTCAAGACATTAGCATTCATTCATGTTTGGAAGGTCATAGGTCACACATGTATCGAGTACAACCGATGGACGATTACCTAGCAAATAAGATAGATTCGGTAATATTATTTTAATAGTACACATTTATTCGTTGATGAAATTAATTGATCATTACTTAACAATTTTGACCCGTCGATCAAAGAGGCTGATTCTACATAAATATATGTCTGATCAGCGAATTATATTGCGGATTAATTTCATATAAAGCGTAAGAAATGCGCAATGAGGTTTTCTCCTTTTTATGTGACTACTAAGTCAATCTCGAGCTGCACGCGCAGCTCGTTAATTGACAAAAAGTATAAACCCAAAAAGGCAAAATAAGACCAATGGCAATATTTACCTGTTATCAACACGGTTAGAAGTCTTTCTCCGTTTTGCAAAATGAATTTTATTTAATTTCCTTTGCTTATTTTCAAATTATGCTGGCGTGAATTTGGAAACAATCAAAAGGTGTAAAACCTAAAAAAAGGGGAATTCATTTGACTTTATTTTTTACACAGGTTTGGAGATCAATTGAAAATGTTTTCTTTGAAATTGACATTGCCTTTGAATAAAAATAAAACTGTTGGTAAACTATTTAAAGAAGTGGTCTACACAGGATATAATTTGAATATTTCCATTTATTCTTTACCGGTAGAACATAAATTGAACCTTATACGTCGTTCCAACTGCCCGAAAAAATCACGACGTCATAAATGAATTACAAACCTTAAAGCTCGATTTCCCGGGAAATTTGCGACGTCATAAAAGAATTACAAAAACAAAATGCACAGAAACAATAGTAGGATTAGTCTGGTACCCTGACCCAAAGGCAATCCCATGATGTTCTGCACTGTGCATAGCATCATGGGAATGCCAGTGGGTCAGGGTACCAGACTATAGTAGGATATGTCTTTAAGGTGAATTTAATTTCTAAAAGATAGTGACAAAGATTTCAATTCACTCCTAACACGATTTTGAGTTTCCTTAGGTTTGGTCCTGGAGGTTGAAGTTGTTTTGAGGTCTTTTGAATTTTTTTTTTATCAAAAATTATTTTTTTCAACTTCGTTATATTTCCATGAATTTTACTTTTCATCTTTCATATATATAGACTAAAAATCTCTTTTAATATTTTCCGGGGCTCTTTTTTGTTTTTGTTTTATTGTCATTTTCAATTGATAGTGCAACGCAGTGGTATCTTCACGTGTGACAGTGTCATAGTAAGATAAGGGTCAAGTGCAGAGTGATATTTTAGATGATTATTGAAATTCTACAGGGTGACATTTCAACTGGTTGACCGGGACAGGAAGTTCATAGGGGTGATAGCATTGAAATACAATTTACCTGTAAACACCATCAAATTCAACCGGTTGAAGTGTATAGATTTATACAAAACAGACATATTATTTGACATTATTTCACGTTTAATAAAGGAACCTAATGCAGTTGCATTGGCCTAAGTGCTACAAAAGACTTATGGGTAACAGTTTAGTCAGTATGGCAAGAACATTCTTGTTATCCGCTCAAAACAGGCAGGGAAGTAGTTCACAAAAATTGTCTCCCTTGTAAAATCTCCTCAAATAAACAGGGTGTGTGGTGACATAGCAACTTTAAAAAATATAATAAAATTTCTTACACTTGCAGTATTTTCTATATTTCACATACTAGTACTATGTATCTTATGCAGCAACAATCAGATGGGAAAAATTCTTATACACACATGGGAAGATTAAGCAAATGCAACAACGCTTTAATTGTTGTTCTTCATCTTGAAGTCACCATGAGGCCTTCAACAAAGAGCAAACACTCCTACCTCATAGTAAGTTCAAGACGGCCCGTAGCACCGGTTTGAGCGGAATTCACTTGATAAATGATGAACAACGCTGCATCCATGTATCCATCTTGTCATGGATACGGGGTCGTCAACAAGCATAACATATCAGGCAAAGTACTCTTACAAATAACTAAATACCGAAGTTACTGTGAATTTACTTTCTGCATATGCGCATTTCGACAACTGTGCAGATAAAATTTGAAAGGTTGGAAGACCATAAACTGAATGATATTTTAAAACTGATAGAGAACAAAAAACCAATATGATCTAAATGTAAAATCAAAATTAGCTAAGCACAGAGCTTTGCATGAGGGAGATACTCCAAACACTGTCTTCCGTCGCCCTATCTATTTATGTATCTATGGTACAGATATATGAGAAACATACAACTGCCGCTAATTAATTTATAAAACATTGCTTTAAAACTGACTCTACCTGATAGTCGAAACTGCACGATAATAAAGAAAAAAAATTCTAGCCACCCTCAAAGTGCATGGGCCGAAACAAAATTTAGCAATATTATTAAATATACAATTATGCGTCGTATAAACCATATAAAATTTATTTATGAATATGGCATAGGAGCATGTATAACTTTTAGTATTTTCACTTCGTTTGATTTCATGATTTTCACACACGTTTTAATTAGTATTTTAAGTGTAATAAATGGTTGGTTGCCATTTGGTCTCTTTAGGGTTAATTAATTGACAGTTTTATTTTATACAAAGCTGATTCCTAAAAGAAACCCAAAAGAAACCCCAGAAAGAATGCATAGGAATTAAAAATTAGACTGAGTTTGAACTTATATTCTTGAGAAACGCTACAAAGGGCGGACATAAAAAAAATGCATATGGATTAAAACGGATAATGGCAATCCGTATGCAAATTTTGATCAAAATCAAAAGATGGCCATTTGGGGGATCTACTTGGAAAGACAGACGCTGAATTGATCTTTTATGTCGATTTGTGCAATATATGTACATCTAAACGTTCAACTGCGACAATCTACGTTACGTTAATATAAATTCAAAATGTAGGAATGAAAAAGATTAGTATTTTTTTCAATGGAAATAACTTGTATAAATATGCATCTATGGTAAACAATCCAAAAAGTAACATTTCTACAACATGTAACTTCTGTTGTTCTATTTCAACTATTTCCCCGCCTGTAAAGTCTTGGGTGAAATAAACATGTTTACCTGACAGTTGATGTTATATGAAACAAAAACAAAACATCAAATTTAACAGAAAACTTTTTTCTCTAAAATTTCAGATTTATTGTTTGCTTTACATTGCACCAATCAAAAACAAAAAATAAGAAAACAAAAACAAAAACAAAATAAAAAAAATGGATGGGGGTTCAACTTATAATCCAGGTTATATATATATATATATTGCTGAAATTAAAACATTCTGAGTCCCCCTTTAAAACAAGGGTCAAGGGTTCGACATATAATCTAGTACATAGTGCTGAAATCTTTAATTAAATGTTTAGCACAATACTTCTTTGCTAAAATTTCAGTTTTCTTGTCCGGTTTAAAAAGGCAATTGAGAGCGCAACCATCCATTTCAACCCATATCAGACCACAATAAAAAAGAAGAAAAAAAATGAGCAGTGGCCCCTCTTATAAATAGCAAAAATATCGAAGTAACTGTCAATTTTAATTTCTGCAAATGCACCTTTCAACAAATTATGCCTCTTCAGTGCAGATCTCAAAACATACGGAAAACCATATACCAAAACATGTTTTAAATGTTATAATAATCTATGTTATACCTATTGCTGAAATCAAAACATTCAGACTCCTCTTTCTTAAAAAGGCAGGGGTTTCCTTATAATCTCCTTTTTTACATATTGCTGAAATTAGTAAAAAAGAAAATAGAGTAGAATACTTTTTGTACAAATTGAATTTTCTGGTTTGTTTCCGTTGCAATTTAAAGCTCCACTATCCATTAAAACCAAGTTCAGACCACCTTTCAAAACAATTTTTGGCAGTGGTTTCCCTTATAATCTATGTAATAAAATTGCTGAAATCAAATCATTTAAAGTTCCTCTTTCAAAAAAATTAAGGCAGGGGTTGCCCTCATCAATTACTAAAAGAACAGCATGTTTGAAAAGAGCTGCTGTCACTGAAAGGTATCAATGCCTGCTAGATCGAATCCCAGAACATAATTAGTCTTTAGAGTTGCAGAAAATTAGCCAAAATTATAGTATTTTTCTAATTCTAATATTGTATTCTAACTCTTTTATTCTATTACGTTTTATTGATAACTTTGCAAAAGACTATTTAAAAATAGTAAATTCTTCTATACATTAAGTTTATTACCTCCTTTAGTTTTATTATTACGTCCCTTTTCAAGTTGTAGTAATAAAAATATTATTTCTGCGTGAACAATAAAACTTTGCAAATATTTTTGCTATTTAATAATTCCAAAAATGTGATTGAGGATTGAATGTGTTTTCACATTTAACCGCAGGGTGTTCCTATTGCTAGCCATCTTTAATGAGGTATGGTCCAACTAGAAACCCTTCTTGGATGGCACAAGCTAAGGAAAATTGAGACTAAGTTTGGTTCTAATTGGACTAGTAGTTTCTGAGATTCTTCAATGTGTGTTTCATAGTGTCCAATTTAAAACTGGTGTTCTCTGCTGGCGGTCATCCAATATAAGGTATGAACCCGCCAGATCTTTTTTGAAAGGGACCATCTAAGGACCATAAGAACTAAGTTTGGTTCTAATTGCATCAGTGGTTTGGGAGAATAAGATCTTTAAATGGATTTTCTACACTGGCGGTCATCTTGGATGAGGTATGGAACTGCCGGATACCTTTTTTCAAAAGGGACCAACGAAGGACCTTTTTTTATTAAATTTGTTTCTAATAAGACTCGTAGTTTCTTAGAAAAAGAACTTTCAATGAGTTTTCCATATGGTCAAATGTTAAACTCTGTTCACCGCTTGCGATCATCTTGGATGAGATACGGACCTGCCGGGTACATCTTCCGGAGGGGACCATCTAAGGACCATTTTGACTTAGTTTGGTTCTAATTGCACTAGTAGTTTCAGAGATCTTAAAATGTGTTTTCCATAGGGTCCAAGGTTAAAACTATGTTTCTCGCTGGAGGACACCTTAAATGGTGTACGGACCTGCTGGGTATAATCTTAATGGGGATCATCTAGAGACTTTTGTAATTAACTTTGGTTCTAATTGGCCTAGTGGTTTCAGAGGAGATCTTTGAACGAAAAGTTGACAGAGGGACGGAAGACGGACGCCAAATATGGCAAAAATCAAGATGAGCTTAACAGTTTCACTATCCTGTGAAAAAAAAAGGTTGTCATCGTAGGACATGAACGTAAGAGATAACAGTTTTAAGAACATGATAACCGTCAAGTGCAAATATTCAGAAATAAACGGAAGTCCATATTCCTAATCAAGCATACAGTGAGAGCCCTTAAATTTGTTATGCTATTTGTTTTCACTGAAGAGGAACTATCCTTATTCAAGTTGTCACTCCTCAAAGGACAGTTATGCAATCTGTGCATGACGTTATTTCCAGTGAAAAGGTCTATCTTTTAAAGGAGTAAGTTAAATTCTATTTCTTCTGATTTAAAATTTTTATCTCTTTTACATTTAAAAAATCTTAAAACCTCATGTATTTTTCTTTAAGAACTAGGAAAGTAAAAACAAATCTGTATGTTAAGGATAATTAAATAATTGAACTAGAGGAATATCTAATATTTTCTAATATTTTAAATAGTCAAATGAAGTCATTTGTAGTTTATTATTATGAAGCTTCAGATTAAATTTAACAAGATAAGACATGGGTAAACCCATATCCAAGGATACTCGATTGTTCACATACCTGTAATACCTGTACAATTTTGAAAAGGATCATTTTCAAACAAACAAAAACAAAACAAAAAGATGCGTTTATGTTTATGATTNCGTCCGAAACAATCCTGTCCAAGCCATAACTTTTTTCTCTTTTGAGATAGGCTTTTGATATTTGGTATGTAGATAGATCACCTCAAGACGACGTGTCCCATACCTTAGTTGGTGACCTTTGACCTCAGGGTCACATTCATGCTTTTTCAATGACAAAGTCGTGTCCGGGCTATAACTTTTTTAGCTCACCTGGCCAAAGGCCATGTGAGCTTTTGCCATCACTCGTCGTCCGTCATCCGTCGTCCGTCCGTTAACATTTATTCAAAAATCTTCTCCTCTGAAACTACTGGGCCAATACTAACCAAACTTGGCCTGAATCATCACCAGGGTATGCACTTTCAAAGTTATGATTTTTATGTCCGTAGACCAAACAACATGGCCGCTGTTACTAAAAATAGAACATATGGGTAAATTGCTTTTTTTTGCAAATTACTCGAAAACCGTTACAGATATCAAAAATCTGACACGGAGTAAAAATGATCAGCATGATGAGATCTACCCACTGTGCAATTTTGAAGAAAATCTGAAAACCCGTCTGGGAGTTATAGCCCTTTTTCCGTGAAATTTTCAAAATTTTTGCACTTTTAATTTTTATTTCAAAAAGTGTTCAGCATACCAAGATCTACCCACCCTGAAATTTTGAAGAAAATCCATAAACCCTTGTAGGAGTTATTGCCCTTTTTTCACTGAATTATTTAAATTTTCGTAATTTACATCTATTATTTCCAAAACTATAGAAGATGAAGGTTTAGTGTAAATTAATGAAATGTTTACCATGCTGTGGTGAATTCAAAACTGATGTTGAAAATTGTTCCTTTACCGCCATTTTCAAAATGGCGGCCAAAAAAGGCGGGAAAATTCAACATTGTCCGATTTCAATGAAATTTGGTTTCCATGTAGATATTGATGTTGTGACTTCAAAACCGTTATTGAAAATTGATTGATGACCGCCATTTTCAAAATAGCGGCAAAAAAGACGGGAAAATTCAACATTGTCCGATTTCAATGA
>MJUU01068414.1:22298-45857 GCA_002080025.1 Modiolus philippinarum | reverse complement strand
TTCAATGAAATTTGGTTTCTAAATAGGTACTGATGTCGCAACTTTAAAACTAATGTTAAAAATTATTTGTTGACTGCCATTTTCAAAATGGCCACCAAAACAGGCGAGAAATTTCAACATTGTCCTATTTCAATGATTTTTTTTTTGTCCAAATAGATATTGATGTTGCGACTTCAAAACTGATGTTGAAAATTGTTGGATGGCCGCCATTTATAAAATGACGTCTTGATTTCAAAACTGGTGTCAAAAGTGGTCCTTAGCAAGAACGTTTTTTGTCAAAAAAGCCCAACATAGAAATGTAGTAAAACATGATCAGACTTTAAATACTGTTCAAGATATGGTGGTGTTCGAGGTACTTAAGTTTGAGACTGAAGATCAACTGTATAACTTACAATGTTACCATGATTGTGGCATCTGAAAGCCAGGTGAGCGATACAGGCTCTTGAGAGCCTCTAGTTTTTTATTTCATTTCTATAGGGTTCGTTCCTTTGGATTCTTCTTGTAATAAGCTCTCATGATCACCATTAGCCCTTTCTGTTTCTTAGCAATATGGAAATTTGGGGGGGGGGAGCTCAAAACTGCACATGTACTAGATAATACACAGTTAGGTTTTTATTTGATTTTAATTGAATTAAATGCCTATCAATATCTAGAGACATACAGAGATTAGCAACTACTTGAAATCGTTAACATCAAGCATGTAGAGCAACACTAGAATCCGTTCGGAACTCCTCGTAATTTTAGTCAAAGTTTACCTGTACGGGCACAATGTTCCGCCCCAGGATGGTAAAGTTATTGTTTTTATTGATGCATCGTCATTTAATAATTGTGCTAACCTGATATTACAATTAATATCCATTACAATTTATCAATATTCAATAAAAAACGTTTTGTTGACATTTCTATACAGTTCTAATTAAAATTACAGGTATTGGGAATTAAAAATTGACGGGAAGTCTCGCACACGCGTGTTATTACCGAATTTTACAACGGATTAACTCTTTGTCTCTGCAACATGTAATACAATCACTAATTTGACAGATATTTGCGAGCATTGGGGTCTTTTCTATTTCAGTTTTGTTTGCTGTTTGTTTGTTTGTTTTTTTTTCACAATTCTAATTATTATTATAGATAATAATAATAATATGACTTTAAACATTACACAGTTTTATTCAAATCAAAGTGAACTAATACTATACGGAACGATTAAGGATTTTAAAATAAAAGACATGGCCATATCTTTTATTTCTAAAATTAATTGATATACGATGTATATCCATAATGAAATATTTCCGGTCAAACTATGTTGGTATAAGTTAACTGACATCAAGATGTAGACAGGAATAAAAACTCTTCCTTGGTAAACTAGAGTTTTCATCGTGCTTTAAATAAAAAATTAGTCAGGTACTACAAAGTGTACCTTTTTTAAACTAATTCAAACGTTAGTTTATAAACTATTACGTACCATGGTACAGTAATTACGAATGGAACCAGAAGTGTTCATACGATAGTGAAAGCAGAGACTAAATTTCTACTACAATGACACACAAAAAATATATGTTTTCTTCAGTAGTTAATTGTGTTTTATTATATATTGTAATGGTTCAAAATCTCAAAATTGTATCTTGGAATGTTCGAGGTATCATGTCATCGACTGTCTGTTTAAATAACTTAATAAGAAACACTGATTGTGATATTTGTATTATTTCTGAACATAAACTAAAAGAGAGTTCCTTACATTATTTGTCATCCATAGAGTATGGGTATAATTGCATAAGCAAATCAGATAAGTTACCTAATAGTTATCAGGTCTATCATGGGAAGGGAGGTATTGCATTATTGTATAAAAATACACTTCAATTTTCTGTAAATGAGGTTAGGGATACAAAATCAGAGAGAATTGTTGGTATAGAGTTAAAAGATCCATCTAGTGAACCTATTTATATTTTTGGTGTATATTTGCCATCTGAAGAGTCTTTAGATAGATATAAAGAAGAACTTAATTTGTTAGATATGTTAATAAGTTATTACAGTAACTATGGAAGTATTATAGTCGCTTGCGATTTTAATGCTAGTTGCTTACCTAAAGATCTTTTGTTTTCAAACAAATATAAATCAGTGGAACTTAAAAAATTTGTCAAAAGACAAAACTTAATGTTTCCAGGTTACGGCATAAGACATGATGGTCCATGCCATACATTTATAAGTAAGAAGTCCATGTTAGATTATATTATTGTATGTGATAGAACAGTAAAGCAACTGAGGCCTTATACTATACTTGAAGAAGGTTCATTTAGCAGTACTTCTGATCATTTACCTATCATTGTAGAAATATTTGTCAATCACAAACCAAATGTTGTCTTAAATTCCACATATAAATTTCCAGCCTGGCATAAGTGTAACAACAGTCAAATTGAAATGTACAAAGAGTATTTGGATGTTCCACTCAATCAATTAATCCAAAAAATAAAAAATGATAACACTGATATTGACAACATAAATTCTGAACTTGTAAATACGTTACATTTTGTGGCTAAGCAAACAATACCGTATTCTTCGTTTAACCCGTACACTAAACCGTACTTGGACCAAAACGTTAAAGAAGCTCACAGAAAAGAACGCCAGATGCGTAAGTTATGGATCGAAGACGGACGTCCAAGGGGAATGCAATTTATTTCATACAAAAACTATAAGCGTGCAAAAAGTTATTTCAGAAACGTTCAACAAGCTGCATATGAAAATTATATGCAGAAATGTCATGATGACTTAAATGAAACTGCCGAATGTGACATTAGATTATTCTGGAAGTTGGTGAAGCGTTCAAAACCAACGAAGGTAAAAATATATCCAGAAATAATCCACGATGACTTAGTTTGTAACAATCCAGAGTCTATTGCAAACGGTTTTAAAGACTATTTTTCTAACTTGTATGAAAATACGCAAGGTAATTTTGATAAAAATAACGAACAAAAAATCGAAAGTGAATATAAATACATTTTTGAGATGTGTAGTTCCGAATCACACGATTTTCCTGGTGGGTGAATAACACAATCCGAAGTAAGAGGGATCATTAAATCATTAAAAACAAAAAAAGCAGCAGGTCATGACAAAATCCAAAATGAACACATTATTTTTGGTGGAGATGTAGTAGTACAATGTTTAACATCCTTATTTAATTTAATTGTTAAAAAAGGTAATGTTCCTTTAGATTGGAAGACAGGAATACTTATCCCCTTATATAAAGGGAATAATAAGTCAAAAACGTCACCAGATAATTATCGTTCGATAACTCTTTTGCCAAGCGTCTCAAAGATTTTTGAACAGGTTATTAAAAAACGTCTGTTATATATGTTAGATTCTCGTACATTTCCCAATCAACAACAACGGGGGTTTCAAAAAGGCCTCAGCTGCTTGACTGCGTCCTTTAATCTTCAAGAAACTGTTTTTAATAATATTGAATTACAGAGTAAGGTTTTTATTGCGTTTCTCGATAGTCGAAAGGCATTCGACACAGTGTGGAGACGAGGTCTCATGTATAAATTGTATTTGCTTGGTATAAAAGGTAAAATGTGGATAATATTCAATGATCTTCATTTAAATACACAATGTGCTGTAATAGTAAATCAATTCAAATCTAGTTTTTTTCCTGTGTTAGAGGGCGTTAGACAAGGTAACGTTTTGTCTGGATTACTTTATTTAGTTTTTATTAATGATTTGATACGTAGCGTTGAATCATCATGTATAAACTATGGTATTGTAAATTTAAAATCGTGTGCCCCGACACTTGCTGATGACATATCATGTATCGCTACTTCACCATTAGCACTTCAGTGTATGTTAGATGCCTGTGATCAATACTCATTATTTTGGCGATTTTGTTTTAATGCAAATAAATCGTGTATTGTACAATTTTCTCCGAACGTAAGAGAAAAACGTGTCGAATATCAATGGCATATTGGCGAAGATAATATCCCTCTTTCCGATAGTTACTCACATCTTGGAATTGATTTGAATTGTCACTTTAAGTCAAAAGATAGAACGGACAAAGCCGTCAGAAAAGGCAAAAATACATTTTTTGCTCTTAGTGATGTGTTTCCGAAGTATACAAGTCCCTGTGTTTTTATTAAATTATATAAAACCGTGATATTACCAAGTGTTTTGTACGGATGTGAGTTGTGGAACAATCTGAAAAATAGCGAAATTTCAGTACTGAATGTATTTCAAGATTTTATTGTTAAAAATATACTAGACTTGAAACCAACAACCAGATCGGATATGTGTGAAGGTATTATTGGTTTATCTCCGATAACGAGCGTCATTCATAAAAGGAAGTTGTTCTTCCTTCAGAAACTGTGTTCTCTTAGTTACGCTTATCTAACAAAACAAATATTTTTAACAAGATTATTTTCTTTCCTTATTAATGGAGAAAGTAAGCAAAACGGGTATATACCTGACATAATAAATATTCTATGTATGTATCAACTTACAGACTATCTTATGGAATTTTTTAGTGAAGGATTTTTTCCGCCAAAAACTCAATGGAAGTCAATCGTTCACAATGCTGTGGACACTGTCCAAACTGAGAACTGGAAAGAGCGCACGTCTCGTGATACGGATTTTAATCGTTTTTTGAATATTCATAACTCAGTGTCAGTTGCCACATTCTTTAAAAATGCGAAAGCGCACACAGACATTAGAAACGCTTATTTCATTACCAAGCTAATAACTGAAATCCCATACTCATCTGGAGATAGTGTTTGTAGTTTATGTAACTGTAACTTCAAGGATCTGTACTTACATGTTTCCTGTAACTGTCACTGTACTGATGTACGCCGTAATGTATTGTTTGGTCTTATAATTGAAAATTTCGAATTACAACTCTATTGTGAACTGAGTTTATATGATGATGAAACTTTATATCAGGTTCTGCTCGGTCGAATACAACTATTTCGTTAAGCTATGTCATGTACATATTGTTCAGTGTGTAGCGCATTACAGTCGTTCATTAAGATCTGTAACTGATGCATGATATGTCATCAGCATACTTCCTTATTTTAATGTACAATGTAATATTTCTTTCGTTGCCTGTATATTTTGTATATAATGTAGTTTTGTAATGTGACGTTCCTTTATATTTCTATGCAACTTCGTTATATCATTGTATCTCATATATGAGGAAGTTAATAAATGAATGAATGTATATATTATTCTATTTAGTGAAAATTTATACTTTTTAATTAGATCAAGTATTAAAATAAATATGATGTAATCATAAATATGATAATTATTGGTCGATTTTAAAAACACAGAATTTAAAGAAAGATAACTCTACTACATAACGATCAATAGACAATCAATAATATGTCTGCCTGATACTGAGGATTCGGTGGTGTATGAATTTTTGTAGTATTAACTATCAAAACATGAACAAATCGCTTCAAATCATTAGTAAAAATACGCTTCTTAAATTATGTGTAATCAGATAATTGATCTAGGGTGAGTTGAACTGATAAAAAGTCTAACTATTTCCTACGCCATGACATTGTGATCTGGACCCCAAAACATATATACATATACTTTTGAATAGATAGTACGCACTGATCGGGTATATGAAAAAAGCATATCTAAACTGGTTTAACCTTGCTGCTATGTCACTTAAAATTAACAATAAAATGTGAGTTGATCTATTTTTATTTATGAAGTAAATGCTATACAACATAACGACTTAAAAGTTTTTAAAATATATTGTATTTTTTCTAGGGAAAAATGTCGATTTTTAGAAGTTTTCTTCTCATTTTAAAAACACAGACTCTTATTGTTTTACTTTTTTGTGAGGGCATTACTAATTATATGAATTTTGTTTTTGTATTATATAATATGAACAATATGAATCAATTTCTAAAGAAAAAGCAACACTCAAAAGAACTAGTACGTCAATCTTGCGAAGAACAATTGATAGGTCTTTCCAAAAATTGCGTCAGAATGTTCTCATTATTGATTCATTGGGAAACCAACATTTTAAGCTTAATATATATATTTATAGACTCTTTTAAAGTGAAATACATTTTTTCAATGCGACCTTGACATTTGACCTTGACGTTATTTTGAAGGTCAAGTCTACTTGAACATTTTTTGCATGAAAATATGTTTGTATCTTCAATGGTATTTGAGCTATAGGCAAAAAACCCCAAATTTATACATCGAAAATCGGTTTTTGGTCCATAGGTCCAAAACGGTTGGTCCAATGATTTGGACCAAAAGTAACAATTGTAGGTCTCCACAAGACGCACATTTCTCAATTACATTTCATCAGCTATCTGTAACGGTTTCCGAGTTAATCCGCTAACAAGTCTAGAGGTCAAAATAAAGGTCATCGATGACCTTTGAACTTGACCTTTTCAAATAGCCCCTGGGGAACCAAGAACCATGGTAAAGGTCTCATGTCTCTATCACTTCCGGTTTGGGAGAAAATCATTGTTAAAAAAGCATCAAATTTTGCGGGGGTATAACTCCAGAATGGTCCATCGGACAATTTCGGACCAAATGTAACAAATTTTTGTCATGACCTAACGAACATTTTCCTAATTACACTTCATCCGCTATCTTTTATGGTTTCCGAGTTCATCTGCTAACAAGGTTTACCATGTTTGGTGATGTAACTCTGTTACTAAAAATAGATCGGCTTTACAGGGTTAGTCTGGTCAAGCCCCGCCATTTCTGAATAATGGTACCAAGTATCCAAGTGATATCTTTTAAGACTTTTTTGCAAATGTTGGAAGAAAGTAAAAGAAAAAAAAATAATAATAATAATCAGAAGAAATACAATAAGGTCTTTCCACCAAGGTGGGAAAGACTTTAATTACCGGTTTTATCTGAAACTATGAACATGCCGGAATTAACTACATATCCGTTACCAATATATAATCATTTGTACATTTACCTGTAAATAAACATGTTCCTTTAGCGGAGATGATTTACCACTTTTTAGTTTCAGCGACATTTGTATAATATTTTCAGCGACATTTTATCTTATATGTTAAGCGATATTTACCTGTAAAACCAGGAGGTGGAGTATAGGACTTTTTGCAGGATATATATTATTTACAGCATAGACTTATTATAATAAGTCTATGTTTACAGTGAGTGACAAATTTATTGTCCATAGAATCTGGGACAGTGGGACTATTAGTCCCAGACAGAATAAACGTTTCATTTTAAAATTGGCAATTGTTTAGACTATCGAATATAATATCTCAGAATCTTTTTGTATTCGAAGATGGTGGTCATAAAAGTTTTTAACCAACAATGCCGTGAGGGAAGCGAACGTTGTTGGTACTTGTAAACGCTTTTCGTCCTGAAGCAGAAGTTGAAGAACTAAAGCTGAAAGCGCCGTTTCGGATAGTAGTATTTCGTGCATTGATACAGAAATTTGCGCTTTTCTAAGAATGCACTCCTAATAAAGTATCGAATGGTGCTCATGAAAAGATCATTTGATAGAAATAAACTTTGTATATATTATTTGTTATATTGATAACACGGTATACCTGAACAACCCATTCATGTTAAAGTAACAGTCCCGTCTTCAAAAGGGAAATACCCCCTTTCAAACGATGATGTAGTATTATATGCCAGAATTCCACGTCAGAACAACTGTATACATGTAATTCAAACCAGCAATTATTTTAGAAGTAAACACTTTCGGTTGTTCCTTTTTTCATTTGCTAAGACGATTAAATGGGTTCAGACACTACCCCGTTAGTGAATAGCCAAGTCCTGACAAGTCCAAATCACCAAGAATAGATTGGTCTGCTTGTGTCTTTTGAAAATTTTTAAGGCTTACAAATGTTACCAAAAATACACAAAATAACGTCCATAGAAGAACCAAAAAACCCAATAAAAGTAGCTCAACTAACTTCTGATAGCAACATACATTGCAATCAATAATAAATATTTTGCACAAAACGTATTATATTTTGCTGCTTGTTTGACCAACTATTTATTAAAACATATAAAGGATGATAATGATGAAGTTTACGCGTCGAACACGATGATTCGCTTCAGACTCTTTGTATTTGATTTTAATAGATGATTTGTCCATTCACAAAAAAGTGTTCACATTAGCATCGTTACTTGAAAAAAAACTAAATATCACACAAGATAGCACAACAACATATACCGACTTTAACAAAAATTGAAAAACCTCTTTGATACAATAACTATTCAGTTATAGCAAGGTGGTGGCATGTCAAACAATGACATGAAAAAAGATTGATGTAGCATTGCTCGACATCAAGCAATGAATTCCACTCAAACCGGTGCTAGGTGCCGTCTTGAACTTACTTTGAGGTATGAGCAATGGAGAGCTCATGTTGACTTCAAGATGAAGAACAACAATAAAATCGTTGTTCCACTGCTTACATGGTTTTACCATGTATTTGTAGAGATTTTGTGTCATGTGCATTTACTCCATATTCCTTCATCGATTATTAAGTTTGCAGTAGTACGATTTTACTTTTAGAAGGTTTTGTTTCTGCAATAGGTATAAAGGCGGAGGTGCGTTCGGTTCCTGCTCTAGATTAAATAATGTTAAACGACTGTCTTTAACGCGAATATTCTGCATGCACTTTCGTTATTTTACGTCATGTAGATTATTGAAACATTTATATGAAAAACTAAATATTCTATTCCTGATCAAGTATTAAATTTATCTCATTCTGTATCAAATATACCTCAACTGTAACAGTGTTTTTTATACTGGCTTCTTGACGATTCCGCTTTTGAGTCTGCAATAGATACCACTTCTGTTCCTTGAAATGCTCCGTAAATTTTTATCAATAGCAAAATGTACTGTCTCTGTTAATACTTATTTAACTGTTTCATTCGGGACTTGCTTTACAAAGCTACCATATCTTTGATGCGAAAAACTTGATTCAGATACTGCACAATCATGGTCTTTGTACATCTCATTATGAATAAGACGATATCTCATAGTGCAGCTGCTTATGAAACAAAAACAAAGATCGCACAATTTTTTCTCGAATGCCCACTTTACATAGGTCCCCGTGTAACAAAATTAAATTTTGTTGACATTGATATTAAAATATTGCTTTTTGGTAGCGATTTATTGAGTGAGGATGAAAATCTTACCATTTTTTGGCCGTGCAGCAGTATATCAAAAATACAAAACGATTTAATTGACTGATCACAATCTTGAACTTTATTGTTGTTTATAAAAAAATGTATTATATTTGTTATCATATCCTGACGTTTTCATATTCATATTGTTTGTTCATGTATCACTGGACAAAGGATTTGCAAGTTGTGAAAACTTGTTTCCAATCCAGTGTTGTTTATTTATAACAATAAATATTATATGTTTAAATCAATTAACACCCAATGGGGCTTGCCTTGTTCAAATACCACCGAGTAAACCGTGATTTCAACACCAACCTTCCATCTTCACTTGCATAGGGAATTTTAACCCTTGGCGCGGAGATGCATGCCCTCAGGTCTAGCTTAAAATCAAAAGTTGAATAACATCCAATCTAGCTTAACCTCTTTTAGCATCGCCCTTTGAGTTTCGGTTGGCGAGGAGGAAGCAACGGTCTTGAACACGTTCTTTGTACTGGAACAACGGCAGTAGAATACCGAATGAACAAGGGAAGTGATGATTACAAAATTCGAAGTCCAAAGAAATGGCAAAAACGGCAACAGAAAAACAAAGACAAAACAAGGACGTGAGACAGCCACAATGCATGGAAATAAAAAAAGACGACATTAAGAACTAAGGCACTCATTGTGTGAACTCCCATGAAAACCATGAGTGACATCAGGTGCTCCGGAAGGGTAATCATGTCCTGCCCCGCTATGATGTCATCAGACATCTGTTTGCAGTCGTTCCTTCATTTGTTACGAGAAAAGCATGATTTGCATCGACTTGTGCCCTTGCTAGGGAAATCACGAAAAATTGTTAGAATAGTTTGATGCAACAAAAGTCAGCTGAATTTGGCAATTATAGATGTTAATAATATTTTAACATTTAGCACGGTTAAATTGTATATAATACTTTATAACGTCATGAATAGAGCTTGACAACAGCTTAAACACGTAGACATGATAGGGTATCTTTGCTCAACGTCGTAAACATACCCCCATTTATTTCCAAATAAATAAATAAATACTTAAAAGAAAAACATGTCGTCCGACCTTGGCATGGTTGATAGACTTAGTCCACTTCCAGGAAACCTGATTTTCTGTATTTTTGTCTGCTCTTTTAGCCTTTTCAGTATTTCTATAGAATGTGTCCATCTTTCATCTTATCATCTAGTTCGATACATGTCATTTCTTTACTTGATTTCTTTTCACAAATTTTGAACATATAGCATTCTTTGATAATTTAATGCTAAAAATGTATTTCTATTTAATAATGCATAGAATAATGACGTCAGCCGTTGGATTGTATAAAATGCCCATTTGCTCACAAAATATGCTAGGAAATGACGTCATCACCCACTGAGTAAAATTTTTATCATTTTAACAACGGCTTTCACACTTTCCTCTTGTGAATTTAAACATTTTTGTCACATTGTACTTCCAAATATTTTCCCAAAGAGCGATTTATGCCCAAAAGAGGCAAAAACTGAAAAAATGAAATTTGACCTTTGACCCCAGTTTTTGAGAGAACGTACCACATTTCGCTTTTGCAACCGGTATAATCTTATAGTATAAGTCTTCAGCTTTCTTTTGATATGCAATTTGCCCGCATGTCACATGGGTGCATTTAAATTCAAAATTAGTCGATAAATTTACCCTACTATATACCAAATCCGTGAAGATGTGAAATCTAGCTGAAAATGTCCGTTTTCATTTGGGACATCGACACGTCATATTTTTCAATGATGTCATAGTGATGGCCGTAGAATTTCTTCGAGGATTAAAGTAACAAAGGCAGAACAAGCCCAATCCTTTTTTGGCTCAGTGTTTTGCTCTATTCAAAATATGACCGTATAATCTAGATGCTAGACAGTAATTCATCAACTGTGAAATAACTCTCCTGTATGGTGGAGAGGAAGTAATATTGCTGCACAGAAAGGAAAAATTCACCACTGGAAAGTTAATTCCAATTTTCACGTTTTTCATATAGTATAGATTTAAAACGTCATATCTTCATCAATGTATATCCAAATATCTAAGTACGAAGCTGAAGTAGGTGTATCAGAAGAGTCTTTAATTTCAAGTTCATTGGAAAAAGGGTGGTATATTTAATACTCCTTAAGTTTTGGATTATTAAGAGAAAGTACATCGTTTATGTAATGGAAGCTTAAATAAGGAATGTTTTTGTTTTCCTTCTGTTTACCCTTGTTAAAAATGAATTACCTGCTATTGGATTAGAAAAATTAAGTTTTTCATCAATAACATGTAATATATGATCAACAAAGAAATAAAAAATTTATGCTCCAATACGGTCAAAGTTTCTCTTTAAGATTTCATAGTTTTTATGAAGAATTTCATTTCAGTATTTCTTGCCAAAATTGTTGCCAAAAGAAAACATTTTTCTCGAAAATATGCAACAAATTTAATGTTTCATTTAAATCGTCCTTTTTTACGTTCATCCCATGACCCATTCATACACATTTTAAGATTTAGCATTTAAATTTTGCAAATTGTTACAATATATTATGTAGATATATATTTAGGCGTACAGATCATTGATATTAGACAAAGGTTAAAGAACAGGCCTCAGGCACTTGTTTCCCATTATTTCAAACCCCTAATATAATATTATTATATTTATATCATTTAGTTTTTAATACTTTTATACTACTGTAGCTTATCTTCTTTGAAGACTACTTTACTTTGGGGATTTTTTTATTGGTCCGATGTAGAAACAACAGGTTTAAATTAGTCCACCTCTGTATGACATAAGTAGTATATCGGAGGTTTTCACTTATTATTTGACGTGGTGGTGCGTGGTGGTGCTGTGGTGGTGCCGGAAGTGACGTCACCGGAAGTGACGTAGACCGGAAATGACGTTACGGAAGTCACGTGACCGGAAGCGGAAGTCACGTGACCAAAACACGAAGTGTTTTTACTGCGCATGCGCAACCAGAAGTGGTCTTATTTGAAGCCCTAGTCGGGCCTATTGACCGGANTCATGGACAGACACACAGAGGCAGGCTAAAGAAAAGTTATGGATAGAAAAACTGAAATCCAGTTTGAATATAAAAATTTAAAATATAGTTTTGCTAAAAATCCCGCCCTACCCATTTTTCATACATTTTTTTTAACTGATTAACTTGTTCTCGTTTTGCTCGTTGGGCGTTAAACACAATTTTGTAACAGTATTGTTAATAGAATCAATGTACATGTAATGACAATTTTTTTTCCCTTCTCATGTTACACCTGTAAACAACAGCATCCAACATGTAGCTCTCAACACTTTGTTTAAACATTTGTAGTTTAATCTTTGTAAATAGGTTTTGTTTTTTTTTATTGTGTTTTGATGAAGAGCCGGTCATATCTCGAAATATTAACTGTTATTTTATGTGCTATTTACTTTGTTCATTTTGAAGTTTATAATCAGGTCACATTGTATGCATATAGTCTGCAGATGCGCAACAAGCTTTCGAATTTTTGATATTGCTCTTGGTGCAAACAAGAGGTCGATCTTCACACATGTGAGCTTACCAGTGGGGCCCATCCTACATTTTTGGATCTAAAGATTCAATTTTGTAATTGAATTGTTGCATATAGTCTGCAGATGTGCAATAAGCTTTCAAATTTTTGATATTGGTCTTGGTGCAAACAAGAGACACCAAGATGTCGATTTTGACACATGTGAGCTTGTCAGGGGAACTTTTGGTGTCTGTGTCAAACAGGGAAGTGCGGGAATAGCCATCCATTCTGATGGAACCGCTTCTAGTTGATTTTGTTATGTGTTTATTATAACTCTATGTTGTTTTATGACTTAAAATTCACCCCTCTTAACAGCTCACATGTCCGTATATTATTTATGATATTTTTGTCTCAAAAGAGTATGATGGCATGAAGATTTGGCGTCATTAATGGAAGGAAATGACGTCAAAATGGATTATACTGTGCACGAGGAATCAACAGGTAAGTGAAGCGTAATGTCCTTGGACATAATCAACCAATACAGATATGGACATTTGGAAATTATGGATTTCCTTTGTTTGGGTTCTAGTGCTGCTGATGAGGAATTAGTTTCCGAAATGGCCATACAGCTCATTAAAATTATTGCAGTTGGAGGTAACATATGTGTTATGGTCTCATGTTCATTTACTCCATATCCTTTCGTAAAATATGCAAATGTTACAAGGGCGCAACTTTACCAACAGAAATAGAACTAAAGTTTGGACGTTACGATCTCTTTAAAGGAGTAGTCCATGTCAGGTATATTCAGCAAGTGTTAGGATCAAGTACCACACATATCTCTTTTGGAGACCAATTATCACATATTGATTTCGAATATATATATTTGTAATTTATATTACATTAAAGAAGCCGATGAAAAAAAGTTATCCATAATACTGTGAACACGGTTTGTGCAACAAGGTTAATTAATTGATTGTTGTGAAAATAAAATGTCGTGAGAGAATTCTTTAGATTTGTTATTTCATATCCTTGACTTGAGTTTTTGTTCACAGAAATATTTTGGGTAGATCCGGAGTTTATTTCCGGACTGACAAACTCCGTCTATGATTAATCTAGACTTTTCATTTGAAGTGCGAAGAGTGCCAAAAGAGGAATAGACATGCTAGTTGAAGACCCTCAGGCGACATCAAGATGTAGACAGGAATAAAAGCCCTGTCCTTGATAAACTGGAGTTTTCTATGTATCGTGTGCGTTTTTGTCACATGTACATTCACTCCATATCCTTTCATTTTTCCTATTTGCTGCAGAGTTTGTCTCTCGTGCTGCGTGGAGTCCGTAGAAAGTCTCCCCGTGCCTGAGATGTATGCTCTGATAATATAACAGTTATGGTGTGATTGTCCGTGTGAGAATGTCTCAAACTTATTTTTTCAATTTTGCTGTTCAATATTTTCATTGTTTTTACTAAAATGTTATAATCTGTACACACGACTATTTTTGCCCTTTCAACCAAAGTTGCACTGCAAGGCTTGCCTACATCTATTTCGATGTGCCCCGTGTTGTCTATCGATGTTGTTTTTGTCCTTATTTTTGTCTTTCGTCGGGCTACAAATATATGTAGGCATACATTGCTCGATTTTACTTTTTTTTCTCATTGACCGCTCCCGATATGTATTGTGTCAATCACATATTTTAGCTGCGATCGATGTTGCTCAACATTTTTATTCTCTTCTTGTAACCCTGGTGCTTTCAGCTGGATAACCCTGGACATCGCCCAAGTTGGCACTCCATGGCGGGTCGGGAGCAAGGGAGTGACCTTGATATAATTTTTGTCCAGAATACCGCTTAAGTGCACGCTAGGGGCCTTCTTGATCTCGCTTGAGGGGGTGAATATTGTTCACCTCTAGTTGAAGACCCTCAGGCGACATCAAGATGTAGACAGGAATAAAAGCTCTGTCCTTGATAAACTGGAGTTTTCTATGTAACGTGTGCGTTTTTGTCACATGTACATTCACTTCATATCCTTTCATTTTTCCTATTACCCTTCCAGTTCTAGATTTGTGGTTCACACTTCTAGTACTTTGGTTTGTGGAATTCGAATTTGTTTGTTTTTTTTTTTTTGCCATTCAGTCTCAATTTGTGTTACATCTGAGTTAGTGTGTGTTTTTTATTCTTGATTTCAGAACTTCTCCCTTCTGTCATTTTGCTTCGGTATTCATTTCCGATATATTCCTATTTATTGCTATTTATTAAGTACGTCTTATATGTACTTTATCTGTTCCTAAATTTGCAACTCATGTTTAGTTTTGAAACCATACTTAAATTTTGGCTTTTCTATTTTGTTACTATTGGTTATTTGTTTTCAATCAGCTTTTACGTACTTCGGTTTATGGACTTCAAAATGTTTATATTTTCATCTGCACTGAAGAGATATAAGTTGTCGATCTGTGCATACGCACAAAACAAAATTTACAGTAACTTCGATATTTTGCACAGTTCAACAAAATGAACGATAAAGGCAATGCCATGTTTGTAAGTGTGTAAGCGGAAATGTTAGGGTCAAGTCAATGCGCTTAAAAGAGAGTGTATTCTGCTATGATTAATCCTGATATATTTATCAAAATTATTTTTGTGTTGTAGGAGGTGCAGATACAAAGGGCTAAACACGAACGGTCTACGGAAGGACACATCGATCACTTTTTGTCCCCCGCCGCAACGCGACGGAGGGACATAGAAATGGTCTGCGTCCGTGCGTCCGTGTATCACGTTTTTTGTGGGCGCAACTCCTCAGAAACCGCTGGTCAGAATTCATTCAAATCTTACAGGATTGTTAATCATCATTAGTACTAGATCATATCGCATCGCCATTTTGATTCGTCAAATTTTGTGGGAGTTATGGGACTTTGATTATTTCCACATTGTTATACCAGGGCAAATCTTGTGGACGCAACTCCCCAGAAACCACTGGTCAGAATTCATTCAAATTTTACAGGATGGTTAGTCACTATTAGTACTAGATCATATCGCATCGCCATTTAGATTCGTCAAATTTTGTGGGAGTTATGGGACTTTGTTTATTTCCACATTGTTATACATGGCAAATCTTGTGGATGCAACTCCTCAGAAACACTGATCAGAATTCATTCAAATTTTACAGGATTGTTAGTCACTATTAGTACTAGATCATATTTCATCGCCATTTTGATTCGTCAAATTTTGTGGGAGTAATGGGACTTTGTTTGTTTCCACATTGTTATACATGGCAAATCTTGTGGACGCAACTCCTCAGAAACACTGATCAGAATTCATTCAAATTTTACAGGATTGTTAGTCACCATTAGTACTAGATCATATCGCATCGCCATTTTGATTCATCAAATTTTGTGGGAGTTATGGGACTTTGATTATTTCCACATTGTTATACATGGCCAATCTTGTGGACGCAACTCCTCAGAAACCACTGGTCAGAATTCATTCAAATTTTACAGTATTGTTAGTCGCCATTAGTACTAAATCATATCGCATCGCCATTGTGATTCGTCAAATTTTGTGGGAGTTATTGGACTCTGACTATTTCCACATTGTTATACAATTGCAAATTTTGTGGACGCAACTCCTCAAAAACTGCTGGTCCGAATTCTTTCTAATTTTAGACGATTGTTAGTCGCCATATGTACTAGATCATATTGCATCGCCATTTTGATTCGTCAAATATTGTAGGGCTTACTGGACTTTAAAAATTTAACAATATTATACAATGACAGATCTTGTGGACGCAACTCCTCAAAAACCACTACTCAGATTTCCTTCAAATTTTCCAGGATTATTAGTTTCCATATGTACTAGATCATAGCAATTTATTGTCCCCCGCGGTAACGCGACAGGGGCATAGTAATGGTCTGCGACAGTGTGTCCATGCCTCCGTGTGTCATGTATTTTTTGGGCCCAACTCCTCTTACACTACTGGACAGATTTTGTGATTGTTTGTCTTTGTCACCAACTGTAGTTGATCATATGCCGCATATTTGGATTTGACAAATTTTACAGGAGTTACGGGACTTTATGGACTTAAAGCATGCTACAGCTTAGGAACAATTTGTGGGCGCAACTCCTCGCAATAACTGAACGGATTATGCTGAAATTTTGTTTGAACATTTGCCACCATATGTACTTCATCATATTAAACCGCCATTTTGATTCGACAAATTTTACAGGAGTTATGGGACTTTATCGACTTAATGCATACTACAACATAGGAAGACATTGTGGACACACCTCCTCAAAATCCAGTTAAGGGATTTTGCTGAAATTTTGCTTGGCTGTTTGCCACCTAATGCAGTTGATCATATCCTGCCGCCATTTTGATTCGCAAAATTTTACATGAGTGATGGAACTTTATCGACTTTACTGCAGCGGCGGGGGACGTAGCTACGTGTAGCAATCTTGCTTACATTGAGTACTTCCTACGTTTATACAGGGAGCAGGTCTTAAAATGTATTGTCCTTTTAATTGCAATTCGTGCTAAAATAAATAAATTTACAATTAATGGGTTTAAAAATAAAATATCATGAGATTAATTAATTATTTATAACAACAGACAAATAATGAAAGTGTTACATTTGCATGTTGAATTCCATTTTCCTTCGTTACTCTTTTTAAAATATTATTGTAAGTCATATTGGATGTTGTTACGAGTACTCAAATCATGACTCTTTGACGCTTGTTAATGTACATTCTTCTACTTTCTTTGTTGAACTTGGCCCCACAATCCACACATCCATTGATAGCGTTGTGCTACTCTGGTGGAAGCTATTCCGTTATTATGCATACACCAACACCTGTTACTCCCATCTAGACAACGGAAGCCGGTCCCTACTTTAAACACATTTCCAGCGTAACTGCAAGTTCCTATAAAAAATACAATAACACTGCAATGGTATACAACTCTGATTTTAGTGTATCCACTAAATGTCGAAAATACGCTGTGACCAAATTTACCCTGACCAGCTATGATTATTGTGGGATTCGGTTGTACACTATGATTTTGCGATCTAACTTGTGAATATTGTATATGCCGTCCTTTTGTGCTACAATTATATCAGTTTTCATTCTATCCTTTGATTTTTATATATTGTCCCTTTCCAACATCGGTAGATGAAAATGTTTGTGGCAATTAAAAAAAAACTTGACGTTTGAGGTATTGCGAGAGTATTTGTCCTCAAACGTCTTGGTTGGAGCGAGAGTCTCAGAACTCACAGCTGTATAGAATAAGTAACAAATTACAAAATACCGGAGTCATCCTTATATGCAAATTTCGATAATTTATGTAAAGATGGGATAACAGGAAACATCTACTGAAAATTACAGTTACATTCCACAATCTGCCAAGGAACTAAACTAAGTGCATATTAAATCAAAACGTTTTGAAAAAGAACCATTACGGAAGCGTATTGATGCCACATGAAGAAAAAAGAAAAAAAAAATATCTCGTAATTATGAGATAATATCTCATAAAAATTAGATAATTTTCTCATGACTTTGAGATATTATTTCATAATTATGAGGTATTATCTCATAATTATGTGATAACAAATCATAATATGAAATTTTATCTCAAAATTTTGACATAATTATCTTATATTTATCAGATGTTATTTCATAAAAATGAGATACTATTCTATCTGAATGAGATATTATCTCATAATCATGAGATATTATTTCATAATTATAAGGTATCATCTCATAATTATGAGATAACTCTTACATAATTATGATATAATTATCTCATTCAGATGACTTATTAACTCATAATTATGAGATACTATCTTGTAATAATGAAATAATATCTCATAATTATGAGATAATATGTCATTAAGATGAAATAGTATCTAATAATTATGAAATAAAATCTCATAATTTTGGGATAGTTTTCTCAAAATTTTGAGATAATATGTCATAATTTTGACTATTTTTTTCATAATTATGAGATACTATCTCATATTCATTATATTTATTCTTCATGTGGCATCAATAGGCTTCCGTAAAATATAGTTTCTACAACGATAACTCAATTGACTATGAAATTTCTAACATCGAGTTAAATATATTTTAAAATTGTCTGAAAACGAGGCATGCCGAGCTGTTAAAGATTTGAAAATGCATTTAACAAGATGTGAGAAATTTCATAATTAACGTTGTTAAGTTGTAGAAAATGTCTCCTAATGACATAATGTAAAAACCGAGGATTATGCACCGAACAGTTTTGACGGGAAATTTAACGCGAGTTGTTCTCTCTCTAGAGAGGAGAAATATTTTTATCGCAACGTCAGGCGTTGGTTTACTTTGCTAAAAATTAGAGGAAGATAATTATGTGCCGATTTTAAATGCTTCAATTTAAAAACTCAGCATTTGCACTACAGATTACAATGGACGCTTTGTTTTGAAACTGAAAACGGCATAAGTGAGTGTGACATTAATTCGTCTTTGTAGCAATAAAAGCTGTTTAGCGACTTGGCCTGTTAACTTACGAAATTCTTTTTCAAATCGAAAATTAATATGAAAAAGAAAGGAAATGGGGTAAATGTCAAAGAGACAACATCCCATATCCAGGTTAAAACGACCCAAAACAAAGCATCTAGGGGTCACCGTACGGTTTTCAACACAGTGAGGAATCTCACACCATATATCAAAAGTGAATAAATCAATGGAAACAAACTACATATGATAATTCATTAGGGACCAACCACAATTGAAGAATATGTGACTCACCACTGCAGTATTGACATTTGTCTGTTGTGGAGGGCAACGGGTTTTCACAATTTGCTTTAGGACATGCATAAAACAAACAGTAGTGGTATCCTCCTGTGCCTTTTAAACAATACCAGTCCCCGTTTGATATAGTTGGTTTTGTTTCGCCATTTCCAAATCCCAAGCACTTGCCAACTACCGCCAAACCTACAATTTTGGTAAGTAAAATATACACAGTTGTATTTCACTGACAAATAAAAAAAAAGTTCATTTTTAATTTGTTAATATTTTATTGAAATTGTGCCTCAAATAGACAACCAACAAATGAGTTAAGTCTCACAAAAACATGCAGCAATACAGTTTTTACTCATTTGCATGCGTTTTCTCCTTGTATTGATACATTTACCAAAGTTTAGTTCTTGAAAAGTATGAAATGTCATAAATAAAATGCATTTCACACCCTTCAAAATGTAGGCATTTTACTTATTATGTTAGTTATCATAATCACAGTTTCTATATCGTTTTGACCGTCTATTAAATTCTGGTTATAATGTAAGGCCAAGACAAGTTATTTCTATGTTTGGCGTCAGAGCGCGCATAGAAAACGTACGATTTTTTTATGCTGCATTCACACGTAATTCGTATTGATTGATTCGCATTCGATGCGTATTAAACTAATGCGTATCAGTTTTTGTTTTTCTCAAAACGTATCTATAACGTTGTGTTCACACGTAATACGTATCGAACGAGCATCGAAAACGTTTCAGATACGCATTCGATGCGCATTATATGCACGTTTGAACGCACCATTAAAGAAAACAAACAAGCGATATTTTTCGTTTAGTAGTATAATGATGAATTCAGTAGACAACAAGTATATATTTCTAAGACAAAATTTGTTAAAAGACTACCGTAAAGTGAAATGGGGAAAAATGAGCAAAACTAGAAAAAATATATCATAAATAGATTAAATTTAATTCTGAAAACTTACTTTAAATGAACATTAGTTTAATTTCAAAGTATGGTATTTGCATAAATTCTTGTTTAGTTTTTGTTTTGTTATTTGTTTGTTTTCCTAATACCCTCCTTCATTTCAAAAATAACGTTGACGCCAAACAGAGAATTAAATTGGCTTGGCCTAACTCGTTTAATTGTTTGCTCAACTGTTCATACAATAAACTAAAAACTATAAAAATGTAATTTATAATTGTGCATCAGCAGGTTCCTTTTCTAGAATCCCGCATTTTTTGTCAAATTTTTCCTGTTCTATTAGCTGAAAAATATTTTATAGACATTCTAAAAGAGACTGGTTTTTTTTTCTTGTTCATGGGTAGGTTTTAAGCGATTTCGGAGTTAAATTGACACCGCTTCATGATTGTCTATGCATTATATGTCTAACAATAACTGCTTCTTACTTTACTAGAGTTTAGTTCGTCTGGTTATATTAAAACATTTTTACAATTTAAGCTAAAGCATTACCTTTAAAAAAAAATGTTAGAAATATAAAAGATTTACATCATAAAATACAATAAAAGGAAAATTAGTATTGTATTCGTCGACCAACTTCGACCTCGAAAAAAAGGGGCATAGGACATTTGCGCTTTTTTACCTGTAATTCGAGTGGACATTTGCGCTTCTAAAAGTTGGACATTTGCGCTTTAATTTTTTCCATATCTGTATTAAATTAAACACCCATTTGCGCTTTTATATTTTTAACTCTGTTTACCTATCTTCAAACAGCAAGTGAGGTACAAAGGACAAAGATTTTTCCAAGTTCACTGTATACAACTCTCCAAGCATTTTTCATTACGTAGTTGAATGTTATTCTCATTTTAAAAAGTGCATGACGGAATAAAGTAGAGCTCAATTTGTTTTTGCACTTAAAAATTAAAAATATTCAGTTAGTATAGACCTTTTATAAAATATATTATTGTAGTGACCTTTTACAACTGTGCTTTTAGCCGATACCTGTAGCTTTGATACTAGTAGTATTCAGACGTACATCTTAAAAAGCATATGTAGTTCCAGTTTTAAAATTAAGCGCAAATGTCTGTTTGAAAGAGCGCAAATGTCCTTTTTACAAAAAACGCAAATGTCCATTTAAAAAAGCGCAAATGTCCTTTTAAAAAAGCGCAAATGTCTCTCGCCGAAAAAAAGATAATGTAGTTAATGACATTTGGTACTTTTAAGCGGCAAAGTGTAAAATGTGAACTGGACTGGATTGGACTCATGGACTGGACTCGTGGACTTGACTTATGGACTGGACTCATGAACTTTACTAATAAAAACATTTTTCAACTTGGTTTTTAATAGACTTTGGTTTGCTGTAGATTTTTTACATGATATTGTCTTCGAGTGTTTGTTATAAATGCCAACTTTATAGTTTAGAAAACAATAAATGAATTAGCTTATCAACATTTTAGATAATGAGACAACATTCCTCTCAAGACTGATAATGCTGATTTGCACTGAAAAATGAACAATAAAACACATACAGAAGTCAGAAGTTTGATAAAATGTTTACATTATGAAACCAGATGGGCAAAGTGTAAATCGTTTACTGGACTGGACTGGACTCGTGGACTGGACTCATGGACTGGACTCTTGGTCTGGACTCGTGGACTGGACGTACGGACTGGACTCGTGAACTTTACTAATAAAAATTATTGTTCAACTTTGGTTTTAATAGACTTTGGGTTGTTGTAGATTATTTACATAATATTGCCATTGAGTGATTGTCATAATTGCCAATTTTGATAGTTTAGAAAACAATATATGAATAAGTTTATCAACATTTTAGATAATGAGACAACATTCCTCTCAAGACTGATAAGGCAGATTTGCAATGACAAATAAACAATAAAACACATATAAAAGAGGTCAGAATTTGATACAGGGATGTTTGATAAAATGTTTACACTATGAAACCAGATGTAATCCATATAACTGGTATACATGTATTTCAAAATTATTTTTTTTTATCAACGGGCATCCAATTTGTTTATTTGTTTTCCTTATGGTCAGAAACACGATCCATGCCTAAAAAGCAAGCGGTTGGATATTGGATCAATTATCGTAAACATTAGGTCAGAAACACGATCCATGACTAAAAAGGTGACGGGTGGATATTGGATAAATTATCCCATACAATAAAATATATAAATGGGCCGATTTTTTGTTGTTGTTGAAGGCACTATATGAATAGGGGGTATATTCGAAATATTCGTGGCAGGTCTGTACCCAAATTCACATGAAGTGACCCCCCTTCCCTTGTGAAGTAAAACAATGTGAAATCGTCATTAAAATACGTAGCTGATTACATATTTTGTCCCTAAATGCAGCGCAGATAGAACTTCAACATTTACAAGATGAAATATAAAAAAATGTTCAAATCCGATGGAAAACTAAAAAGAAAAGAAAAACAATTCTAAGGCATCAGTACCAACATCAACATCAGCTTTGAATGCAGTTCTACGTAACAGGGGTATTTTAATACTTAAATGAGTGAAGTTGTGCTGGAACACAAAATAAAGTTTTTTTGTTTCTCAAATATTTAGCCTTCAGCACAACTGATGAGACATTGTTTATTGAATTGCACATTGTGTATCTGTATCATGAAGGATAAATCCCATGGTTGAAAAAAACTAAAACTCATCTTGAACAGCTCACAATTTCAAGCTATACATTAACTGTTGCCGATTGCAGCACAAAATATTATTAATATTGAATTGGAATGTTATTTTATTGTTGTATAATTCCATCAGCTATTGCAACGTCCAATTTCATTGGTCAACGTCATGAACAACAAAGAAGTTGTTTCTCGATAAACGCTTCTTGCCCATTAAAACGTCCGAGGAAATATAGACATAAGTGCAGTGTATGGGGGACGTAAAATTCAGTGAAAATATTGTTTTGAGTTGAAAGGAATGAAATTATAAGAAATGAAAGTAATTTTGGAGGAGTTTATGGATGTGTAAGCACTAACTTAAAATCTTTAAAGTCCTTTGGACTTTATTCAGTTTGTGAATGAGTCAGTCGCGTTTTACACATCGATAAACTCCTTCAAAGCTATATGATTTATTTCAAGGACGCAATTTTGTTTTACAAGGAAAACAAATTAAAAAAAAATTGAACGCCCATTGATCAAAAGTATATATATAGTTTTTTTTGTTTTTTTTTTTTTTGTTTTTTTTTTTTTTT
>MJUU01068414.1:0-12969 GCA_002080025.1 Modiolus philippinarum | reverse complement strand
CCCCCCCCTAAATCCGCCACTGACAGAATATGACATCTTTTTAATCAATAATCAGAAGAAAATGTATGCCGTAGCATAAAAACAAATGCAATGAAAATGTGGTAGTTTTGCAATTGGGCGGAAATAGTTATTCAAGTAGGCAGACTACGCGTGATAATTGTATAAAACCAAATATATTTAGCAAGGTAGAATAGTGGATCTTTGCCATTCTATCCATAACCAGTTTTATATGACTTTTTTTCAGTAATTTGATATTTTTGTTGTTTTACGTACATGTATATTTCTTCAGACTTGAAGTTCAAAAATTATCAAACGAAGGGGACATATCTTTACTACATCTTATATACGCAATGTTAAATTTGTCTGTTTCTGTCATTGTTGTGTCGTTCCTTTTGATACTTAAGCAAGTGTAGAGTGAACTTCGTTCAGATTTCAAATTAGTAGATTGTGGTCACTGTGAAAAAGCCAGAGAGCGTTCGGGACAATAAACAATGTACATGATTAGATTCGACCCTCAATTAGTGACCAAAAGAAAGTGTGTTTGATAATTTTTTCTTTTCTTTTTTAAATTTACTTTATTTCAATTCCTGTTTTACGTGTACTTGTAAAGTCTCGCCGCCCAATTAAAAAAACTAAAAAAACGCCCAATAGAAAATACTGTTAATTCGAAAATCCACCGAATTGAAATGCGACCGAAAATGTATATATACAGAGATAATACTACTGTTATTGTTTATTCCATATTTACCTGAATTTCCACCATTTTCAGTTAGGTGAACGGCAGTGTAAATTACATTTTCCACCTCAATTGGAACAACATCCCCAATAAATTGAATAAAATAGTAAAAAGCTCTTTTTTGTTCTATACATGTTTGTTACATAATAAGTGGCATGCGATTGTCTATTTTGAAGGAGTCTTTAACCATGACAATTTACAAAATATATAAAAACTGTTACCGCGAGAAAAAAATCATTTTCTCCCCAACATACCCCACTGATACAAATATTTATTGCCTTTCAATATCGTACATGCTTCCGTCTTTTTCTGCGCAACATTTTTATGTAGTACAGAGATTTCCGATGTATGTAAAAGATACATCGAGAACATGCAGTTTTGAAGGTCACTTGAAGACCCTGTAAAAAGTAAAAAGAACGACTGGAAACGTTTCGCTTTTTCGTTTCCATGAAATGAACTTGTCTTGAACTTATTTTAATACAGGTAAGAATCCTAAGAAATCTTGATTACATGTATATCCGTATAATCTAATTAATATATGAAGGAGTTGATTTGGGAAAAACAGTAGCATGACTTAAAGATAACGTTTAAGAAATTTTTTCCATGAAGGGAACAATTTCTCTGTTACATTACATGGCCAACAACCCTCCTTGTGTTCTGCCCTTCATAACCTCGATACATACCTGCCAACGTTTACAAATGAAGTTCAACGTGTCAAAAAACTTCAAGCATACCATTAAACATTTGAAGGGATTTCAAATATACTTTCTTGTAGATTTTTGCATCTTCATGACATTACAATCATCTTGCAATACACCAATGACTATTTTGTTAGGCAAGGAAGAAAGATTATTCTCTGGAAATTCAATTTTGTTGCTTTCACTTGAGAAAACTCCAACAAAAAGGAAAAGTTTGCATGTATGTTGATATATTGTCACAGTATGAAAACCCTATTTATTACCGTCTGATCAGCTTTGATATAACATCTCATCGGGAACACTATCCTTTTGATCCAATATGGATCAGTTTCTTTTCGAGATTCCAGCAATATTACGAACTCTTGGTGTGCATGTTTTGACAAATCTGAATGGTTCATTGTAATGATTAGATGTTTACTTAATTATGTGCGTGTTTTTATTTTCTTATCTGTGCCGTTCTCATTTTATGTCTTCGTTATGTGTTTCTTTGTTTTTCCTACTTTGTCATTGTCCTTCGATTGTTCTTTTTAGACTGACGGTTCGGTTCTCACCTACTTTTCAAGAAAATCAAAATTCTAAATCTGAAAATTAAGGAAGAGTGTGAGTCTCATTTGACCTTTTTTAGCTCCTGTATTTTCCTCCAGATCAATATCAAAATTCCGAAAGCTAATTGCACATCAACAGACTACATGGAACAATTCTGCACTAAAATTCAATTCATAATTCCGAAATGTAGGAGGAGTTTAAGTAACAAGGAAAATGTGACAGACAGACGGAGACAGGCGAAGACAATGACAATATCCAGAGCTTTAATTCGAAACTGCGGGGTGAATATACATGACAAATTACTATACTTGTAAATCAATTCCATTATGGTGAATCTGTTGATTACCATTGATATAAGACTACAATTTAATGAATACCATTTATTACACAAAGCACAAATAAACTTACAATCACTAAATCCAGACGATAAAAAGATCTTCTGCTTCCCTATCAGATGACATCGACTGGAACTCTCTCACTCACTCTATCATACCGAGACACACACGAATGACGGGAAACCAGTACATACTATTACAGGACTACCTAAATACATACACACTAGTACCGCATTCACACCACACTATTATAATTTTTTTCCAAGACAAATATTAGTATACTGGGCGAAAAAAAGAAACGTACACCAGTTTTAAGTAAAGAAATCTACACTTCTTATGATTTTACATTTCAATGATAAACAACAACTACAATGATTTGTCTTTCACATAAAACTTTTTTACCAAAATCGAAAACGACGTTACGTCATTATTCGAATTTCAACAAAAAGGTTATTTTTTTTAATTTCTACCTGTATACAGGTTCACTGGACTTGTTTAAAGGATCATTATTTGTGTCGTACACAATTGTAAACAAAAGACCACTTTGAAATTCGGAGAAAGTGCACATAAGCCAATGCCCCGCCTACGTCAAAATGAGCGAGAACAAGCCATTGGAATGTTGAATGCAGGAATGACTCTGGTTGAAGTTTCGAATCGTTTTAATGTGTAAAGAATGACAATTTATAGACTAAGGATTTGTTTAAGAAATACTGGCAGGACGTGTGATCGCCCTCGTACATGTACTTGTAGGTCACGTAAATCGACGTTACGTCAAGACAGGCATATCCGAAAAACACACTTACGTAACCGGTTTGTGAATGCAGCTATTACATCACGCCAAATCATCGGTCTCATCCGTAACAAAATTTCTTCTCAATCGATGCTTAACTGCTTACGCCACGTTGGTCTAAAGGCACGTCGGCTACGAAGCGACCTACTTGGTGCCACATTGGTATTGTGTTGATAAATTATTAGTGTCACTTTTTTTTGCCTAGTATATTTTTCAATGCCTTTAAGTCGTTTTCTAGCTTATCTTTTATACAGGAAAGCTGCTTTATATAAGCTTTAAAATGGAAGCTGAATATTAGCCGGTGACAATAGGTACAGGGCCACAATATGTGCCGGTACCGCGGCCTAAACAAATTGTCGCCGACGGTGATATATGCAGGGGCGATTATTTGTGTCGTAACAGGGGTTAACAGATACGTGTTGTCACCATTAGAGTATTAGACCATTGATTTATAAATTTCAAAACAAATACCATAATCATACACGTAAATCCAGAATACATGGCGATATACATCTTCGCTAGCAAAGAGAACGGGAGCGGATCATACCCCTTGGCTAACAAAGATGGACAATATAAGACTTAAATACAGATAAAGAACGTAAATGACGAAACAAACAAAACAGTTCATTTGTGATATAGACACATTGTAACCGACCCGCCTTTAGGACGACAATTTTTAAAGCGACAATATTGAAAGTGATTGAACATAACCCCGGCTAAGAAGCTTTTGAAATAGCAATTTCGTTCTATTGACGAAATCGACATACACATCAAATGCACGACAGAAATAGTAATTTCGCTCTGTTGACAAAATCGACGTACACATACATGCATGATCATAAGCAAATGATTTGTGAAATATATGACTCCATATGCCGTGAATATTTGTTTATAATGACTCAAAAATGGAAATTTCGTAATTGGAAAATTATAAAGTTTGTCGTATAGTTTGGATTTTAACTGTCCAAAAGTGACAATAATGAAGGTAAAAGTCAAAATGCTGATGTGTGTGTACCAGTGGTCTCTTTAGTGGCCAATTCATTTGGGTAGATGAGATGTACAAATGTAGATAATCCTTAAATCGACGATTGTTCAAAGATAAAACATGTATTACACACTGAAATAGAAAGGATTGGCTAGAATTTTTCGATTTTATTTCTGCACAATTAGTACCCATTCTTATCCCGATTGTATGTTGGAAAACGTGTAGTCCACATTTTCCAAATATATTGACAATAATTCGTCTAGTTCTTGCCTTAATAATTTGTCTAGTTCTTGCCTTTACATTCTGTGTAATAGTTTTCATAAACTGGTACGAAATGTTTTATTGCTGGATTTTTGTCAAAATAAAAATTCAAAGCTTTACATTGTTGTATATAAAGTCGGTACATCCTATGCTTTATTGAGTTTTTAATTTAGACTCTGCATATGCGCATTTCGACAACTTATGTCTCTTCAGTGCAGATAAAATCAAAACAACTGGTAATCAATAAACATATTTGTTTGAAACTAAAAAGATCATGCAAACTCTCGACTATTTCCAGCGTTATATTTGGGATAAGATTTTTATGTATTATCTTTTTACCACAGTATCACCTTGCTTAATTTTTCTGAAAGACTTTTTGTACCCGTCGGTGTTTCATGATAAGATTTTATATCGTTGCTGGGGATATTTGCATACAGTAGAAGAGTGACGTCATTCTGAAACACTGTTGTGTAAGATATGTTGATAATTATATTGATGTACCGTATATAAGAGCTTGGTATTTGATATCAGTTGGAAACTACATAAATTGAACATATGAACTCTAATGTAATAGAAAACAAAATACCAAAATTACTGTGAATTAAGTTTCTGCATATACGCACTTCAACAACTTATTTCCCCGCAGTGTAAATCAAATCATAGCATTTGGGAATCCATAAACCGAAATATCTGTAAAAACTGATAGAGAACAAATTACCTCTAGGGTCTAAAAAGGAAAGCAACTAAGGACAGAGCTTTGCACGAGGGAGATACTCCTTAGGTTTCAACAAAAGTTCCTTATATTCAGATCTTGCAAGTTTTTAAATAAAATCGGACTTCGGGCAAGCACCTAACCACTGGCTACTGGGTTTGTGAATACCCTTTGGGACTAACAGTGCACCAGCAGTGGCATCGGCCCAGTGATAATAAATAACAAAATACCGAAGTTACTGTGAATTTTGTATTTGGCATATGTGCATTTTGACAACTTATGTCTCTTCTGTTCAGGCCATAACTCATTATGACATTAACAGGTTAAACAACAAGATAAAATAGAAGCAATTGTGTAGAAACAGACCCACGGAAAGCAGGCAATCAACAGCGGTAAAGTTAGATATAAAAGAATTATAGATATGATGACGTTTGAAAAATAAAAATCGTTCGATGATGTTGTCTTTGAAGATCTAAGAAAGGAAATCAAGAGCCATTCAAATGTTTTCGGGTTATAAGGTATAAACAAGAATACCGTAGGAAAAATTAGAAAAAGACAGAAAGGACTAAAGCATAGAACTGCGTTTGTCTTGCTGAAATATCAGAACAAATAAAAAATACTGTAAATACCGGGAGAAGATAACATTGGTAGTAAAAGTAATAAACCAAGATGTCAGCATTATAATCAGTATAATGTCATTGGATATAACTGTACTTACCCCTAGATGTTTTGTTTGGGTCGTTTTAACCTGGATATGGGATGTTGTCTCCTTGACATTTCCCCCATCTTTTCTTTTTCATATTTATGACTTACATAAACTTAATGAACCTCTGTGCTTTTAATGAAACTTTGATGTCTCAAGTTCATAACAAGTTAGACTCTTCACAAAACTCATGTATAAGATTTTACAGAAAACATCATTTATAAAATTCAAAGAAAAGAATAAATAAAATACTGACGAGTGTAATAGATGTAAGACCACGAACCCTGCAGGGATATTTAAAGAAACAGATCAAATTTTTTTACAGATGCATAAACTCCTTAGGAGATCTAAAATTTTTGAAAAGGTCTGTCACGAAACAATGACAAATCTTAAAATTGACAGACGAACTTTTTTGCGGAAGCAAAAGAGGTACTATAATCAGATTCGAATGTCTTAAAAATCAGTTAAAACCCCAAAAGTACCTAGTGTTTCCTCTTTAATTTTATACAGCATCCGAAGAAGTTTTTCAGAAGCATTTAGGACCATGACGAAAGATTTTATGGTAATAACCTCAGAAAAAGGTGGAGATGAAATACTTCTGTACAGAAAATGAATAAGAATATGCATGTTCTACCTTTCCCTTACAGAGTGTCTGTTCAAAAGAAAATAAGAAATTAAGAATCTAACACCAGGGGAAGTGCGACACAGGACAATCTCAGACAAGGGTGAGATTTCCAGTCAGCTGAGTCCGAAATGATTGAAATCTTACTCGATGGTGTCTGAGATTCTCTTGTCTTGCACTTCCACTGGTGTTTGATTTTATTTCTGACTGTATTCAACCTAAAATATACTAAATTCCACACAAAAATATCATTGCTTTTCGTCTGTTTACACACGGAGTTATGTCTCTTTTTGTAACATCATAAAATCAGGAAGGTATACCCGAGCGCGCCATATTTTATCAGACGATTTTTCTTGTATTTTCCTGTAAAGTTTTACTTTAAATGATAAAACAATTTTATAATACATAGATTGAATCCATTTATGATCACTAATGAGGACACTGATGTAGAGTACAGACCCTAAAGATGAAAACACAATATTTGCCGGTTAACTGCACGTGAAGACAAAGAAATCTCACACCACTATAAACTGGAATTGCTGTGTCTCAATAGTGAGAAAAAAGAATCGTGCTGTCATACAAGATCAATTCCCAAAGACTATGGAAAATGGATCTCAAAACCATAAAAATGGGTTTATACATATACATTTGTACTAACTAACTGCCAACCATAGTAAAACAAAAGCGAGAAAGGTCTTTCAAGAACAAAGTGTTTAAGTAGGACCCGTACCGGGAAAGAACTTACAATATGTTGAAAAGTGAAATAGCTGAATTACAAAAAGGGGAGTTAACAACATCAGCAAAACAACAGATGAATAATCAATCCAACAGCAAATTAAAATAAAAAAAGATTATGGAGAATAAAAATACCAATTTAATTATAAAGGAACTAAGGAAATGAAGTTAATTGAACCAACACATACATATAACAATCAACATCACAGTAATAAGAGCTATAGAACAGGAGGAACCCAATACATTAAAACTAGTAAAAATGTGACCACAGCTCACTTATACATGTATATACCCCGCTTCTGCATTTGATACGACTGGGTCGATGCCACTGCTGATGGACTGTTAGTCCCCTAAGGTATTCACCAGCCCAGTAGTCAGTGCTTCGGTGCTGACCCGAAAGCCGATTCTATTTGGAACCTTACAATATCTAAATATTTGTAAATTTTGTTGAAAGCTAGGGAGTATCTCCCTCAAGTAAGGCTCTGTCCTTAGCTGATTTTAGCTTTACATTTAGATTATAATGGTTATTTGTTATCTATCAGTTTTTAAACATCTTCAAGTTTATGGTCTTCCAAACGTTTAGATTTCATTTGCACTGCAGAGAGATAAGTTGTCGAAATGTGCATATGCAGAATTTAAATTCATAGTAACTTCGGTATTTAGTCATGTGTTACCATTGGGTCGATGCCACTGCTGGTGGACTGTTAGTTCCAGGGGGGTATTCATTAGCCCAGCAGTCAGTGCTTCGGTGCTGACCCGAAAGCCGATTCTATTTGGAACGTTACAATATCTCAATTTTTTGCAAATTTTGTTGACAACCTCAAGCAAAGCTCTGTCCTTAGCTGATTTAGGCTTTACATTTAGATTATAATGGTTATTTGTTCTCTATCAGTTTTTAAACATCTTTAAGTTTATGGTCTTCCAAACGTTTAGATTTCATCTGCACTGAAGAGACATAAGTTATCGAAATGCGCATATGCAAAATTAAGATTCACAATAACTTCGGTATTTGGTCATTTGTTACCAGTGGGTCGATGCTACTGCCAGTGGAATGTTAGTTCCCTAGGGTATTCACCAGCCCAGTAGTTAATGCTTCGGTGCTGACCTGAAAGCCGATTCTATTTGGAACCTTACAATATCTAAAATTTGTAAATTTCGTTGAAAACTAAGGAGTATCTCCCTCAAGCAAAGCTCTGTCCTTAGCTGATTTTGGCTTTACATTTAGATTATAATGGTTATTTGTTCTCTATCAGTTTTTAAACATCTTTAAGTTGATGGTCTTCCAAACGTTTAGATTTCATCTGCAATGAAGAGACATAAGTTATCGAAATGTGCATATGCAGAATTTAGATTCACAATAACTTCGGTATTTAGTCATGTGTTACCAGTGGGTCGATGCCACTGCTGGTGGAATGTTAGTCCCCTAGGGTATTCACCAGCCCAGTAGTTAGTGCTTCGGTGCTGACCCGAAAGCTGATTCTGTTTGGAACCTTACAATATCTTAATATTTGTAAATTTTGTTGAAAACTAAGGAGTATCTCCCTCTAGCAAAGCTATTTCTTTAGCTGATTTTGGCTTTACAGTTAGATCATATTGGTTGTTTGTTCTCTATCAGTTTTAATACATCTTTGATTTATGGTCTTCCAAACGTTTAGATTTTATCTGCAGTGAAGAGACATAAGTTGTGGAAATGCGCATATGCAGAAACGAAATTTACAGTAACAAATGAGTAACTTCGGTATTTAGTTATTTGATACCAGAAGTTAAAATCAAAGTCTTGATAAAAAAAACAAAAAACAACCAAATTCTGAAATGGGAGGTGTACAAACAGGGGAAAAATTTGTGTGTACACTACACCACAATAATCAGAAAAAATAGGTGTAACAGCCATACCAACATACATGTTTATTCCACTTTTCTTTCGACCGGGTGGTATGATAAACGGTTTCAATTCCTATAGAATTGGGATAATACAATAGAAGAAAGGAATTCATCAGAACTAGTGAAATGAGATAGTAGAGAAACTGTCAATGTATATTTATGAACATCAATATATTGTAAAATGAATCCTTTGATCTTAATATGGTTGAATACTAATTTATAACATACTTAGCGAAGATATGTTCTGTTTTGCAGAAAGTAGAACGGTCATTGCCAGAAGAGACTTAGGTAGAACGCTCGTGAGTAGAACAGGTCAGAGCAGTCATAGCACTTTTCAGAATAGTCGCCGGGATTCTAGCTATGACCATGACTGGTCAGAGCGGTCAGGATTCTTGGAGCTGTTCTAGAGCAGACTTGATACCTGTTCTAAGTTAACTTACAAGAGCTTTAATGACCGCTTCAAGTTAACTTAATTAGAGGTTATGTCTGCAACCCACTGTAATATATCTGGAAGTTAACAGTCCATATCATATACCCAGTCTGATATGGTCACATCAGACCGCCTCGTTCAGAAATATCCATATCAGCCCAGTCATATGGCTGTTTCAGCCGGGGTGTGATGATAACTCCTAATTGGAAGTATATAATAAACAGATTAGTACATGGCGCCTCGGGCGAATATGAGAGTCTCGGGATGATAACCGTGCTGATATGGAAAAGGCCATGTATTAATCTCTATAAAATGGATGGCAAGGCTTCAACAGTGCATTTACTAACATGCTTTCAAGCTATTGCACTGTTATCAAAATCTCCCTCCACAGAACACTGAATCTTATAGGAGTGGGAGGAGCTACCAACAGTGCAAAGCATGTTTGTAAATGCACTGTTGAAGCCTTGCCATCCATTTTATAGAGATTTGCGTCAAACACCTGCTTTGTCGGGAGCAAATCTCCTGCAGTTTTTAAGGTAAAATATTTATATTTTGCAGATCATTTGTAAATATATCAAAGGTGTGCATGTGACATTGTATATGATTTCTGATAATTTATGTCAAAAATACCAGTTGTTGAACTTAGTCATTACTATGTCACATATCTGACAACATGCCAAAACTAGACCAATCAATCATCATTCCTGTGAAGTTTGGTTGAATTTGCTCCAGTGGTAAAAGAGTGATTTTCCAATAGGGTTCAATGTAAAACTATGTTCTTGCTGGCGGCCATGTTTTTCATCGGGTAGGAACGAAATGGGCAATCTTTTTTAAGGACCTTTATTACATCATTCCTGTAAAGTTTGGTTGAATTTGCTTCACTGATTTCAGAGGAGAAAATTAAAATTTGAAAGTTATCAAACGACAGACGGACGGACGATGGTCGCCGGACGACGGACACAGGACGACGGACGCCAAGGGATGGCTATAGCTCACACTGACCCTTTGGGTCAGGTGAACTGAAAAGTGGCAAGTCCGCATCATATCCAAGATCGCCGCCAGCATGGAACTTAGTTTAACATTGTATCCTATGGGAATACACATTCAAAGATCTTCTCCTCTGAAACTACAGACCAATCGAAACCAAACTTGGTCAAAATAGTCCTTAGTTGACCCATTTGGAAAAAGGTGTCCGGCAAGACCGCATTACATCCAAGATGCCCGACAGAAGGTAACTTAATTTAACATTGCTCAATATGGAAAAACGCGTTCAAAGATATCTTATGAAAACTGATGAGCCAATGGGAAACAAACTTGGTCAAAATAGACCTTAGTTGTCTCCCTTTAAAAAAAAAAGTGTCCGGAAAGCCACAATAAATTCCAAGATAGCCACCGGTGAGGAACATTGAACACTATGGGAAAACACATTTGAAGATCTTTTCCTCTGAAACTGCTGAGCCATTTGAACAACAATTGGCCACAATAGTCCTTGGGTGGTTCCTGCAGAAAAGGTTTTTTTTTCAGAACAGTGCTATATTCAAGTCGCCAGTGGGGAACATAGTGCCAAAAATAAAGAAATCGTTTGCGCTTATCTACAGGCACTGCAGATATTTATTAAAATATTACAGAAAAAATTACAATATGTTTGTTATATACCCTTCTCCTTTATTAGGGATTAAAATTGGTTGGTTTCCCTGGCAGAGCTATAATAATTTTTTTTACAGTATCTTTACATTTTTCACACTAAAACATGTTAACATGAGCATAACCTGCACGGAATGTTGGAACAGGCCCCTTTTTAGACCCACCCAACGAAATTTGGGGACATTTCGTTTTCGACAAGAGTTTTTCTATCAATTGCTTCAAATTGTTGATTGGTACAAAAAAAATGTATAAAATGATAGCTTATTTTATAAGCTTTACAAACATCCCACATAAGTACCATTTCTTTACCTAATACGTTATAAGTATTGAAAACCCTTACCCCTACCCCTTTAAAATGTTGAAGTAAATTTTAAGATTTTTCTCGAAATTGTGTTTTTAGTCTTTTAATGTTCTTTCTTAAAAATTAAACATGTTGACATGATGTTAATATGTTTAATGACCAAACTATCATTTGTTTTCATGTTTCATGCTTTGATAGGTATTTTTCATTAAAGAAATATACAAATATTTTACAATTTGGACAAACCTTTAAAATATTTCGCTTAAAACTCAAATAATAGGGCCATTTCTCTACGATTAGCATTCACTTTAGACGAAAAATTCAGAATAGTATCTATACTGTAAAATTCTTTGAAATAAAAATTTAAACAAGGGAGGTCATTTCAAAAAATATTTTATATAGAAATCACTATGAAAATTATGATTTTTGTGAAATAATAACTTAATATGGTCCGTGACCCCCATTTTTTCCTTTTGTTTTTAGAAATTTCAATATAGGGGCTAGCAATATATAAAATTAATCAAAATTCTCATAGATGTAACTTGAATAAATTTCTAAAAAATGATAATTTTCCTTAACATTTCAACTAAAATTCCCTATTTTCGGTGAAAGATTGTAAGCTTATATGGTCCGTGACCCCCAATTTTTATTTTATTTTTTTTTGGAAGTTCAATTTTTGAAGATTTATTCTGCAAACTATTGAAAAATTCTGATGGATTTTGCTTTTCCCCCCAAACCACCTTAAATACTAGTAGACAAACTAGAGGCTCCTAGGAGCCTGTAATCGCTCACCTGGTATGCAGATCAGTAATATAATAATGACCATGAAGGATACAAAAGGTTAGATAAATACAAGGTTGAATCTTGAGTACTACTTCTACACAACAAGTCTTGCCCTGTTGATCATTTTTGCAATTCACAATTTCAATCTTTGATTGAGATACAATGTATTATTTAAAAAATCTGTTTCGCCTAACGGCAGCATTAAATGCCCGCAGCCCGTTGAACTCTGGAATCATTAACCACATATGGAACCATGAATTGTTTACTATTTCTGATCTGTTGAACTTTACATCCATTTTTTTAAAGAATATTTGGTAACAACTATGCCACATTTGATTTCAATCCATTTAGAGGTTCTCAAGATGATCAAAATGTAAAATGGTAACAGATGAGTTTACCCTGTTTAACTTTATTAAAGCATTTAAAGTATAAAACAATTTTTCTTGGAAAAATGACAGTTACAAATATACATCCGACTATACTAGTGACTGAAGTATAAAGTGTAGATTGTGACCTCAAATTCTAACTTGTAGAGTATACCATATCTTAAACTTAAATGTAAACATTAACCATGGTCACTGAGGCATGAAATGTAGGACAGTGACCTACTTTTGCTTGGATGGTGAACTACTCCTATACATTAAGAGAACTCAGCTGATACAGTTACTGAAGCATGAAATGTAGGTCAAAGTGACCTTTTTGATTTGGATGCCGACCTACTCTTGAATATAAATTGAAACCGTACGTCATACAGTATCTCATATCTAGTTTGAGGTATACTGTAAATTCAGAAATTATTGCAATTTT
>MJUU01068413.1:0-19784 GCA_002080025.1 Modiolus philippinarum | reverse complement strand
ATATTAAATACAGAAAATGCTCCCTTTCTTTTATATTTATGGTTAAATTTTATAAAGTTTTAGTATTGCGGACACCAGTATAATACTAAATAGAGAAAAAGTTTCCTTTCTCTTATATTTATGGTTAAATTTGATAACGTTTTAGTATTGCGGACACTGGTATAATACTAAATAGTGAAAAACTTCCCTTTGTTTTATATTTATGGTTAAATATTATAAAGTTTTAGTAGAGCGGACACCGGTTTAATATTAAATACAGCAAACACTCCCTTTCTTTTATATTTATGGTTAAATTTTATCAAGTTTTAGTATTGCAGACACAGGTAAAATATAAAATACAGAAAATGCTCCCTTTCTTTTATATTTATGGTTAAATTTTATAAAGTTTTAGTATTGCGGCCACCGGTATAATACTAAATAGAGAAAAAAGTCCCTTTCTTTTATATTTATGGTTAAATTTTCTAAAGTTTCAGTACTGCAGTCACTGGTATAATATTAAATAAAGAAAATGCTCCCTTTCTTTTATATTTATGGTTAAATTTTATAAAGTTTTAGTATTGCTGTCACCGGTATAATATTAAATACAGGAAATGCTCCCTTTCTTTTATATTTATTGTTAAATTTTATAAAGATTTAGTATTGCTGTCACCGGTATAATATTAAATACAGAAAATGCTCCCTTTCTTTTATATTTATGGTTAAATTTTATAAAGTTTTAGTATTGCGGACACCAGTATAATACTAAATGGAGAAAAAGTTTCCTTTCTCTTATATTTATGGTTAAATTTGATAACGTTTTAGTATTGCGGACACTGGTATAATACTAAATAGTGAAAAACTTCCCTTTGTTTTATATTCATGGTTAAATATTATAAAGTTTTAGTATAGCGGACACCGGTTTAATATTAAATACAGAAAACACTCCCTTTCTTTTATATTTATGGTTAAATTTTATCAAGTTTTAGTATTGCAGACACAGGTAAAATATTAAATACAGAAAATGCTCCCTTTCTTTTATATTTATGGTTAAATTTTATAAAGTTTTAGTATTGCGGACACCGGAATAATATTAAATACAGAAAACGCTCCCTTAGTTTTATATTTATGGTTAAATTTTATAAAGTTTTAGTATTGCGGACACCAGTATAATACTAAATAGAGAAAAGTCCCTTTCTTTTATATTAATGGTTAAATTTTATAAAGTTTTCGCATTGCGGACAACGGTATAATATTAAATACAGAAAATGATCCCTTTCTTTTATATTTATTGTTAAATTTGATAAAGTTTTAGTATTGCAGACACAGGTATATTATTAAATACAGTAAATACTCCCTTTCTTTTATATTTATGGTTAAATTTTATAAAGTTTTAGTATTGCGGACACCGGTATAATATTAAATTCAGAAAATGCTCCGACCCTTCTTTCATATTTATGGTTAAATTTTATAAAGTTTTAGTATTGCTGACAGCGTTATAATATTAAATACAGAAAATGCTCCCTTTCTTTTATATTTATGGTTAAATTTGATAAAGTTTTAGTATTGCGGACACCAGTATAATACTGAATAGAGAAAAAGCTCCCTTTCTTTTACATTTATGGTTAAATTTTACCAAGTTTTAGTATTGCAGACACAAGTATAATATTAAATACAGAAAATGCTCCCTTTCTTTTATATCTATGGTTAAATTTTATAAAGTTTTAGTATTGCGGACACTGGTATAATATCAAATACAGAAAATGCTCCCTTTCTTTTATATGAATGGTTAAATTTGATAAAGTTTTAGTATTGCGGACACCGGTATAATATTAAATACAGGAAACGCTCCCTTTCTTTTGTATTTATGGTTAAATTTTACAAAGTTTTAGTATTGCGGACACCGGTATACTACTAAATAGAGAAAAAAGTCCCTTTCTTTTATATTTATGGTTAAATTTTATAAAGTTTTAGTATTGCGGACACCGGTATAATACTAAATAGAGAAAAAAGTCCCTTTCTTTTATATTTATGGTTAAATTTTATAAAGTTTCAGTATTGCAGTCACTGGTAAAATATTAAATAAAGAAAATGCTCCCTTTGTTTTATATTTATGGTTAAATTTTATAAAGTTTTAGTATTGCTGTCAGCGGTATAATGTTAAATAAAGAAAAGTCCCTTTCTTTTATATTAATGGTTAAATTTTATAAAGTTTTAGTATTGCGGACACCGGTATAATGAAAATAGAGAAAAAGCTCCCTTTCTTTTATATTTATGGTTAAATTTCATAAAATTTTAGTGTTGCGGACACCGTTATTATATTAAATACAAAAAACACTCCCTTTCTTTTATATTTATGGTTAAATTTTATAATGTTTTAGTATTGCGGACACGGGTATAATATTAAATACAGAAAATGCTCCCTTTCTTTTATATTTATTGTTAAATTAGATAAAGTTTTAGTATTGCGGACACCGGTATATTATTAAATACAGAAAATACTCCCTTTCTTTTATATTTATGGTTAATTTTATAAAGTTTTAGTATTGCGGACACTGGTATAATATAAAATACAGAAAATGCTCCAACCCCTTCTTTCATATTTATGGTTAAATTCTATAAAGTTTTAGTATTGCAGACACCGGTATAATATTAAATACAGAAAATGCTCCCTTTCTTTTATATTTATGGTTAAATTTTGTAAAGTTTTAGTATTGCGGACACCGGTATATTACTAAAAAGAGAAAAAGCTCCCTTTCTTTTATATTTATGGTTAAATTTCATTAAGTTTTAGTATTGTGGACACCGATATAATATTAAATACAGAAAACGCTCCCTTTCTTTTATATTTATGGCTAAATTTTACTAAGTTTTAGTATTACGGACACACTTATAATATTAAATACAGAAAACGCTTCCTTTCTTTTATATTGATGGTTGAATTTCATAAAGTTTTAGTATTGCGGACACCGGTATAATATTTAATACAAAAAACACTCCCTTCCTTTTATATTTATGGTAAAATTTTATAAAGTTTTAGTATTGCGGACACCTGTATAACATTAAATACAGAAAATGCTCCCTTTCTTTTATATTTATTGTTAAATTTTATAAAGTTTTAGTATTGCGGACACCGGTATAATATTAAATACAGGAAACGCTCCCTTTCTTTTATATTTATGGTTAAATTATATGAAGTTTTAGTATTGCGGACAATGGTATAAAATAAGACGACAGAATATTTATTGTTAAATTATTGAAAGTTTCAGTGTTGTCTAAATTTAATTTAAAAGTAACGTTTCTTTTCTTAGGAAATTGTGGCTGATTTTGCAGCATCTTTCATTACTATATATCAGGACTTTTTTTATTTAACTTTAATTATTTTTTATTTACATTGTTTATTTTATTTATTTTTTTTTTTTTATTCATTTTTTTTTTCTTTTTTGCTGACAAAATTAAACAATTTCAAGTTTTTTTGCCGACTCAATTATGATATTGTTACGGCAAAAGTTGAGACAGTTTCCGAGAGAAAGATTGCAACACTGATGTCATAATGCTGTTTCATATGGAAAACCAATACAAATTCTTTGGAAAACCTACTATTTTTTCATTTGTCATAATTAGCAGTTGTTTTATCTATATGTATCACATTGTAAATTACTCTCGACTTTTATGTCCCGCTAATATTTTTTTCATTTCGAGTTCGTTTCATGAAAATATATAAGATTATTTAACCGACACGGTGCACGTTACACGGTACACGGTACACGATACACGGTACACGATACACGATTGAGAACTTTCTGTATCGTTCATCGTGCGAATCGTGTGCGCTCAACGTGTGAATCGTGTGCGTTCATCGTGTGAATCGTGTGCGTGTAGTAGGAATGTTGAACGTTTCCATCGCTGTACCCATATGTGAAAATAAATAATTACTACCAGAAAATGCAAAAGCGTTTGTTATTGTCCCACCAAGCATCATTGCTAAAGCACTTGCCATTTTTTAAGAAAATAGAAAAATCATTTTTTGTTTATTATTTCATAATATCAGCAGGTATAATACCTTGCTTAATAAACATATCTTTTGTTGCCATTGCAAGCAGTATATCAATGGATAACATAAAAATATCATTCATTTTAAAATCTACTTTTGGTGCTGACCTTCTAAATACTTTTTTACCTATTTCTGCATATCCAACTGTTAACAATGTTTCCACTCCAGTATGATATAACATATTTGCTATTTGTTTTCCGTCTTTTGGTGTTGCCATTTTTATATATTAAATTTTAATTTTTTTTTATTTCTGTTCTTATTTTTAAATTCTTATTTTTTTTAATTCTTCTTAGAATTCTTCCGTTTCTTTTTCAAATTTATCATGTTTTATTTTTTCTTCTTCTATTATTTTTCTTATATATAATTCTCTTTCTATTTCTTTTTTTAATTCTTCTTTTATTTTTCTATTATATGATTCACATAACACAAAAAAAACTTGCTGAAAAAATTAACGTGTCTATAATTAAATATAAATCATTTTTTTCTATTTTACCCATTTTTAAAAAAATAAAATTAGTTAAATTCAAAAGGATCAATTTCTATTTCTTTTTCTATTTTTTCAATTTTTTAATTCTTCTATTTCTTTTTTTAACTCTTCTTTTTTTAATTCTTCTTTTTTTAATTTTTCATATAATTCACATAATTTTAAAAAAAAACTATTTATAGCTGTTAAAAAGAATGCTGAAAAAATTAACTTGTTTATCATTTCATCTATTTTTTCTATTTTAACCATTTTTTAAAAAATTAAATTAGTTAAATTCAAGCGGGTCAATTTCTTCTTTTTTTTGTTTTTTTAAAGGGATTTGCTCACTTGGTTTTTCTTTACCAAACATGATTTCTCTAATCATTTTTTCTGTTTGTTTATAAAAAACAACCCAAATCCACCTAATACCCCAATTGATAAACATAGCGGTAATATGTAATTTTTGTTCGGAGTGTATCCGTTTGTTGGACATATATGATAAAACGAATCCTTAGTTTTATCATCATTTGTTATTGGAATCTCATCAGCTTGTTTTAATTCTATGTTTTCTTTTTTTAATTTTTCTGCTTCTTTTCTTTTTAATTCATTTTTCAGCTTTCTTGCTTCTACACCTTTCCTACCAGCGGCTACTCGTTTTCGATTTTTTTTTTAGGTTTTTTAGATTCTTTTATTTCTTCTTTGTTTTCTTCTTGTTCAAAATTTTCACTCAACATTTTTTATGTCATTATTTTCGATTTTTTTTTTTTTTTTTGAAAATCAATATGTCTTGCTGTTGTTAACATTGCAGTAAAAGGATCAAGATACATCCCATATCTATAATACAGTTCACAACATACATTAGTTAAAGCGTGATTGATAAAAGGATCTTCCCCTAAATATTGCATTACATTTGGTGGATTAACAACATTAAAGTACTTTGATACACCCATAACATATAAGTTAATAAAAGAGTTTCCTAATGTCTTGGTCATACTAGCCCCTAATCTTGCTTCATATTTACAATATAATTTGTGTATTTGTTCTGGTGTCATTGTATCAATTTCTGACAAATGTAATTCTTTACCCAGATATTGCTTACTACCCCCACCAGCAACAACGGCTGATAATCGTTCACGTTTTTTTTTTTCTTGTTTGTCATTTTAGCTTGTCTCACATCCGATCGTATTAATATTTATGTTTTCAAAGATTTGCTCACTTGGAAATTCTTCAACGTTCATTTTATATATCTTATTTTTGAGTTTTCAAAAAATAAATACAACATATCCAACTAATGATAATACTGCAGTGTTTGTTATAATTGTTAGTATTTCTAATAGCATTGCTTTTTTATTGCTATTTTTTTGTTTTATAACTTAAGCATATCTTAAGCATTACTTAAGCATTTCTTAAGCATTACTTAAGCATTTCTTAAGCATTACTTAAGCATTTCTTAAGCATTACTTAAGCATTCCTTAAGCATTACTTAAGCATTTCTTAAGCATTACTTAAGCATTACTAAAAAATTACCTAAGCATTAGTTTTTTTTTCTTATTTGGAAAATACTAAATCATAACCATGATATTTATTTTTTTTATTATTTTTACATAATTTAAAACCGAGTGGTCTTACATAAAAAGGAGTATCTTTGTTTTCTATCTTTTCAGCAAGAAGAGAAGGACACCAAACTTCACCATTATTTTCGACAGATAAAATTACACTCTTACCAAAACTTGTGTTAACATATTTATAATCAGTGATTTTGTAAATTTTATCAATTTCTAAGTCGGTCCATTTTTGTGTATTGTGATCTTTTTGTTTTTTTAACAATCTATCAAATTCTTCTCTCTTCATTTTTAAAGAAATAAAATTTAATTAACTATTCGCTCGCCTAATCAATTACACAATAACCAGTAGGTGAATCTATAGTTAATATTAATTTACGATGTTTATTTTTTTTAAGTTCTTCCTTTATTCTTTGTCTTTCTTCCAAAGTAGGAATAACATCATTTTCTTCTAAACAATTGTAAAAACTATTTCTATCTTTTGTACGAAATAAACATAACCATACTGTTTGTTCTCTTAAATCTTTTAACACTGAATTATATTTTTGTGTAATAACCCAAACCGATTGTTCTGCGTGTCTTCCTGAAAATGCAAGTTCAGACAGCATATCCCTTTTTTGTTAATTCTTTTGTTGCACTACAATCATCTATAATATATAATGTTGGATGTCCTGCATATTTATTAAAGAATATTCTTAATAGTTCTTGTATTTTTTCTTCTCCGTTCTTACAAATAGGATTGACAAGTAATGAATTTTTTGTTTTTGGTTTTCTAACATCACCAATCCACTCACGATTTTTGTATGCCTTGTTCCATTGAATAGTTGGACAAAGTATAACGATATATGTAAACACTCCACGATATTCTGTTTCTAATCAATCAAGAACAAACTCTGTTTTTCCACATCCATTCTACCACAAATAATAGCGCAATGAGGGTATTTTGGTAATTCCATTTTTAAAGGGAAAACCCGCACTTAATAAATAAAATAAAAAATTAAGAGCCCGGTACTTAATATTTTACTTCTTTAAATCTTCCATCTTCAAAATTAATTTGTGCATCTTGTATAACATAAATATAAACATTTATCGGTTTATTATCAGTTGCTGCTGTTTTTGTTATTTGAATTGTAATACCTTCGGATGCATTTTCGATTCTTCTACCTGAACCGTGTAGTGAGTTATCGTCTGTTGAACGTAAATCTAACCATAAAGCATAATTAGTTGTTAAGTATTTTTTTAATGTTGTATAAGATAAATTAAATTTTTTTTTTTTTGCAGTTTTATTTATTTCTATATCTCTTTTTGAAGTAAGAGCAAAGAATCTATTTATTTCATCCCATTGTTGATCTGCTTCCATTCCTTGACTGTATAATTGATTTGGAACACCTTCTATTGTCATTTCTACTTTTGTTATATTGGGGTTATAATAAGTTTCAGTGCTTGTTCTTTCTGGGTCTTCGAATAACATCAGAATACCTTTCATACTTTTAGATGGGGTATTTAGATTAATATTCCATAGCGCATCAGTTTTGTTTTTGGTTATTTTTCTGTGTCTTAATATTCTGTCATATAAGATAACCATTTTACCGTCAATTTGATGTCTTACTTGACTTGCTAATTCAGGGTTAGAAAACATATCAAATTGTAAGCAAATATTTTTGATTTTATATTTTGCATCTGCATCTGTTGAATGAATAACTTTGTTGTAGTCGTTGAATGTAAGTTCATATTCAAGTCTATCACCAAGACCAGCTTGGTAAAAAGGCATGTGAGTTTCTAATATTTCAAAATCTAGTGGAATACAAAATCTGTTTTTGAATATTTTTGCTTTGCTTGGTCTTCTGTATTTTCCGTTTTATCTCCTGCTCCAATTCTATGTTTTAACATATTTGTTGTACAAATTCCCTGATATTCCATATTTTCACGTTCTGTTGTAGTTTTCCACAAATCAACATAACAATGATAAATATCACTATCCTCAATAGACATAACTTCATTCCCACTTATTTTAATTGTTGTTCTTTAAATATTGTTCTTCCAAGGTTTTGGAAAACAGTTGAATTTGCATCTTTAGATTCAATTTCTAATTCAAAAGTTAATCTGGTTGTTCCGGGAACAATAACATCATTATTACTTAGATTAGGAAATCTTACTAATAACTGTTCATTTTTATCGATAGTTGAAGGATAATTAGTTATTTTAACACTTTGACGAATACCTTTCACACCAAATTGTTCTCTTAATTTTCTGTAAGGATTTAATTTTTCTCCGTAAGCCTCCATTTTTTAAGGGATAAAAATATAGTTTATAAAAATAATTCAATTACCGCTGATACTAGAGTATTGATACATAAAGGACTATCACTTTTACTCATAAAACTTATTCTATCTCCAGCCTTAACATTTAAAGGTTTAGCAAAGTTTTTATAATTATGATATTCATAAACAGAATCATCCAATTCTATTCCATCAAAAGTGAATTTATCATTAACACTCACCATGACAGTTAAACCATCTTTTCCTGTTTTTAGACTTATTAAACTAAGACCTAATATTTGACCTGGATAATTAATAACATATTCACTACCAACAGTACCAAAATTAAACATTTGATTAAATTTTAATGGACCATTAATCTCAGCGAATATATATATTGTGTTTCTGTCTGGTATATTTATAATTTTGTTGTATAATAAATTATTATTAATTTCCATTACTTGAAGCTCGTTCCTCATTTTTAATATTTCCGATGCATCTACGTGTTTTTTTTTTAACTCCAAATATACTCATTTTTAATAGGTAACTCATTAGATAACTTCTAAGACAAAATTAATTGGTAAATAATTAATTATCTTGTTATTATCCTCATCTCTAATTTCTAATTTCAATTCTGTTATTACATCATTTACTAAACGTTTATATTCCGGCTGCTCAAATCTCGCTGTTATAACATCTCCAAACTCTTTATTCTCAACTGGAATAACGGCTAATAATACCATCAAGATAATTATAAAAAGTGGTAACTTGTTCTAAATGTACATACAATGATTTATAGATAGCAAAATCTATGGGTCTGTTTCCATAATGTTTTTCATTAGGTGCGAATATTTTTGTTTTATTAAATCCTAACATATATCTTAAAGTTTAACTTATCTTTAATTCAACAGGAGTGGTTAATAAAGCAATACCATTTGTTTCATTTACGGACAATTCAATATTTTCTTTTATAAATTCATTTGCTATTTGTTTGAAACTATAATAACCATCTATAAGTTTTATGGGTCTCTCTCCAGTTTTTTTATATGTACATATGAAATATTATACCAACCTACACAATATGTTATATATTTTAAACCTATACGTTTATTTCTCTCTCTGTTATCAATGTAAGTAAGTAAGTTTATTGTTTTATCAATATTTGAAATAGTATGGTACATTTTTAAGGTTAAAAAATGAATAAAGAATTTAAATATAATCCTAATGCATCATATAATCCTCACACTTAATATTCTGAAAAAGATATGGGAAATTTTCCCTCCGGTCACAATCTTGTTAATCAATTAATATTTGTAAATCAAAAAGAGAACTTCAAAACAACTTTCCCCGATTTATTTCAAAATTATCAAAACCCACCATTACACACAAACGAACCATGGAATACATGGATTCATTCTTCGTTTGATTGGTGGCAATGTCAATTAAACTTTGCAGTTTGTTGTGCTAGTACAGGATGTGGTGTTTCTTATGATTATCATATACAAAACACTTCAAATCTCACCAATTCAATGTATATGTTTCATTTATATTATTGTATTGCCAGAATCTTAAAAGAACTTAAATCACACTTACCAACTGATTCTTCTTTCTGTTATTACAAAAATCTTTATGACAAAGCTGCATATCAAAAATATGTAATGAATTTCAAATTTCTCAATATACAGATTGGAGACAAAAATTAGAAACAGCTTGTCATGGTTTAGGAAGTTTTACCCAATACTATAAACCAAGTGCTGAATATAAAATGAATCATTCTCAGAATGGAACATTATTAAATATAAACGATTCAGTTAAGCATACAATAGATATAAATATGGCTTGGACAACATTTATATTAGACAAATCAGAAGGTTTTACAAAAGTAGGCATTGAACGTATTAATGAAAGTATTAGAACGTTTGTATGGGCTTTATTAGGAGAACAATCTCAAACACGTGTAGATATAGTAAAAATAGGTACAGGATTTGACGCTCAAAAACAATTCTTAGCAAACGTTCAAGATGCTATTAATAGTCCCATAGATTTACCCTCTCAGATTTCACATTATCAACGTGTACTAAAATACGCAAGAAGCAAGGTTGATTATGTTTATGGTATTGGGTTATATATGTCACCAAGTGATATGAGATTACAAATTGGAACAATTGTTGGTTATAATAACAAAATTGTAATCGCAACAAAAGATCAAAAACTAGGCTTTAATGATGATATAAATAATAAACATGTTTCTCATTCTTTAGATAAATTAGATGGAACAAAAACAAAAAATCTCTACCAGAACCTGTTCATGATATTCCGAAGCCTTCTGATAATTTTGTTCAAGATAAATATAATATAGAACATGAAGAAAATAAACAAGCAATAATATTTGGAAGTGTTGTATTAGGTATTGTAGGACTAATCATTTATAAGATTTATTTATTTAATTTTATTTTTTTAAATATTCCCTAGCAGCAGCATACAATAAACCAACAACCAAGACAAGCAAAGCCCATAAATTATTAGCAAACCAATTTACTACGTCTTTTGTTGCATTTAACAACCAAGACACAATAGCACCGATAATTCCTGGTAATTCAGCTGCTAATTTTCCTGCAAGCTTAGATGGTAATTTACCAAGATTTTTTAATTGTTTTTTTATCCAATCTTGTACACCACCACTTTTTGGAGGAGTTGGTTGAGGAGAAAGTGTAGTTCCACCAGTAAATGTTTCTATTAATACACCATTAATCATTCCAAAAGCAGTTAAAATACTAGCTATTGTTATTCCTTGTTCTCTAAATAATGTTCTAATTCTTTCCCTTAATGTTGTGTCTTCGTTTAATATTTTACGTATTGTCTGTTTAATTCTATTTAACTGTTTACGTAGTTTATCTCTATTAATATTAATTACCTCTAATATTCCACTTCTCCCAATTTCTAAATTTATCAATTCTTTTCTTATTACATTTATTTGATCTTCATTTTTTTCTAGTATAGCTAATCTTAATTCTTTCTTTTTTATTTTTTTCATACAGTTTTGGTAATTGATTTGCAATCTCTACTTCATTTGTTGTATTTGCTTTAATTAAACCATTCATTTCTCTCATATCTACTTTTGTTTGTGTTTCTTCATCAAATGATGTTAATATTTCTTTTACAGATGTTGTCGCATTACTTGATGTTTCTAATAGATCTTCCGCCTCTTGTTCGGAAGTTATATCCCCTGAAGAAATACTTTCTTGGTTTAGACTTTCTAATCTATTTTCAACATCATTTATATGTTGATTAGTTATATTATAATGGTCACCACCTAAAACATTTCTTATGAAATTAACACCATATTTTTTTAAAGAACTAAATTGATAAAATTTTAATACTTTTCCTTCGTAAAATGTTAATCTAACTTCCTTACCATATCCATCTCTTACATGTAAATTAATTCTCCCTTTATCATCTCCACCTAAAAAAAAATCTCTACGATTTTTATTTAAAACTAATTCGTCATTTACTTTGTAAAATCTTTTTACCATTTGTTTGATTATTTTTCTTTTTTGAGTTATTTGATCTTCTGGTGATAAATTTTCTAATTGTTCAAAATATTTATTTATATACTGGTGAAACTCCATATCATTTATAAAAGAAGTTTCTACTTCATTATCCTCATCATGATTATAATCTTTAGAAATATCATACATTTCAATTCCTCCTTCAGCCATTTTTTAATTATAAAATTTTATTCATATTTTGGTGGAGGATCATTTACTATGGTAATTTTGTTAAAGAAAATTAGAAATTTTCCATTTTTTTTAATTTCATTTCTTACTCTTGCTTCTGTTTCTTCAATCAATTTCTTTCTTTCACTGTCATTCATTCTTGTTTGTGTTTGTTTTTAATGTATAATTTCTTTCATTTCATTATATTTTTCTAATTCATCTAAAACTAATTTAAATTCATTTTCATTTATTTGTCCATCAGTTAAAGATTTTGAAATTAAATCTTTTATACTATTCAACTTGCTTTCTGCCATTGTTTTAATTTCATAATGTTTTTTTTCTATTTTGTTGTAAGTTTACGTCTAATAAGTTTAACACAAGCTTCTAAACCTCCACAAGCGACAGCTGCAATTTGCATTGGTAAAAATATAGGAAAAGCTATTCCAACACCAGCTAAAATAGCAGAAACTGAAATTAAAGTCGTGTATACGCCATCCGTTACGTTAACTCCTCGTTTATATTTCTTGTATAATGATTTACGAATATCTTTCTCATTTTTCAATGTTTTCTCTATTTCTGATATTTTTTGTAATCTATAATTCTGTCCATCTTATTTTGGTAATTCTGGATATAATGGTAAATCTGGAGCTGTTGGTTGCTTCATTTTTAAGGGTATTTTTTGTTAATTACAAAATTACAATTAAAACAAAATTTTCATTTGACATGAACCTTAGCAGTAGCGCCGTTACTATGTTATGAATCGTTATCTTTTGTTAGGCGGACATGCAAGTCCGCTACATAATGTTCGTATAGTAACAGTCTGATCAATATTCCAATAAATAGTTTACACATTATCTTTTGTTAGGCGGACATGCAAGTCCGCTACATAATGTTCGTATCCAATAAATATTCTTTTGTTAGGCGGACATGCAAGTCCGCTACATAGTCGCTATGTAATAGATCTAGCAACAGTCTGATCAATATTACAATCAAGCTTTTGTTCGGCGGACATGCATGTCCGTTGATCAATAGATGTTTTATTATGATTCATATGAGTTAATGTCATTTGTTTATAATAGTTTAAACGTTAAGTAATAATAACAGACTGTTTCGTTGACCAAATCCCTGAGATACACTAATTCTGCATTTCTTAAATAATCCAACAATTTAGATGAATTTTCTATTTCTTTTTCAAGCTGCTAAATGACAACATCATCTAAGTTATAATGTGTAAACATTCTCTTGACAACCAGGTAAAAATTTGCAATGATCGATTTAGTTTATTTAAAACTCATTAGGATATTATAATCAATATGTCTTTAGAGATACACACACCAGGAACAAAAATTAATGTGATGAACTCGCGGATATTTTTTTATTTGTGTTTTAGAAATTATTTTCTTCGCTGTACTCCCGGCTATTTTTTTCTCACTTTTCCCTGTGTAAATCTTTTTTCTTTGATGTACTCCCGGGTAACTTTGTTTTTACTGTGTTAGACCCGCAACCGAATTTCTTCTTCGGTGTACTCCCGGGTAACTTTTTTTACTGTGTTAGACCCGCAATAGAAATTTGGATTCGGTGTACTCCCGGGTAACTTTTTTTTCTCACTTTTTCCTGTGTAACTTTTTTACCACCTCCTGCTGTTTTTTTTAAACACAATAGTAATATGCTATATTGCCCCTTTCCACTACCGACTATTTTTCACTATGAACAGAAAAAAGTACTGTCCATACCAGGAACAGTGATTTTTTCACTGTCATTCACTGTTCTCTGCTGTGGTAGTACTGTGAAAAATCTATTAAGTACTGTCAAGAACTGTGCCAATCGGGGACAGTCATTAACAGTAATACCCAAGTACTGTGATTAACTGTCCAGTACTCTAACAGTAACACACAGTAAATGACAGTCTTTACGACTACTGTCATGCACCGTCCCGGATTGTTACAGTTCATGTCAGTTATTGACAGTATTTGGTGTTACTGTCATGCACTGTCCTTGATTGTAACAGTGCATTACAGTTAGCCACAGTATTTGAAATAACTGTGTTGCACTGTGGCGAATTGTGACAGTGCAACTCAGATAATAACAGTGATTTTTTTACCGTATATGTACAAGTTAATTCCTTTTATCTATAATTATCTAAAAATTTCAAAATCAATCTATTTTTATAGATAAATTGTAAAAATGTTCATGGATATTTATTTATTTATTTATTTTAATGTATTCAAAAAAATAAACTATTTTTATCTTTAGATTAACTCAGTTGCCAATATTTATTTTGCAACATGTTTGTTTGTTTGTTTTTTAATTTCAAGCCGCAAATTGCAGATAGATAGAACGGTAACATAGCTATTACATACGAAACTTCATGACATTTAACATTTCCGGTGATGGTTTCAGAAATATCTGCATTCAACGTTATTTACTCATTCAAAAGGAAAGTTTCGCGTTTATTTCATTAAACTTGTCAGCACCATAAACATATCGTTGTTCCTTTGCTTGTTTTTTACCTTGTATTTGTAGAGACTTTGTCTCATGTGCATTTACTCCATATCCTTTTATTCACCATGTATATCCGATATTTAATTGCTTTTAGGGGACGACCATTTGAATTTTAGGGTGTGTGGTTTTGGCGATTTCGCCTACAAAAGATATTCGTCTTCATGAGAATTTCAAAAATTATTTATTCACATCATATGTCACATCAAAATAATTTATTTGCATTTGCATAAAAAAATTATTCTTTACTTCTTCAAATTAAAATTAAATATCTATTATAATTGACACCAAGATTAAATTATTCATTTACAAAGTCCCCCCCCCCCCGAATATGAATATCAAATCGTCAAAACTTAGCAGCCAAGATAAGTTTAGTATTTCACGAATTATTTCTTAATTTTGCTGATTACAGGTCAAAAACTTCACGGTCATTTTCCCAAAACCGACTTATAAAAGTGTTTTACTGTATTAAAAATTATAATCTAAAAGGAAATAATTATCTCCATTCAAAATCGTACATGCATACAGATCTGACGGAGTGTTTATAATCTGCAAAGGGATATGAATATTTTTTTTCTATTTAGACGTCGACAAAAGTGTCTTGTTTTGCGGGTTCTATGGTGAATGTATAAGATTGTTGTCTGATGTACATTTACTCCATATCCCTTTACGTGTACACAACAAAAATACATCAAAAACCAATTTGCGATGTGAATTATAAATTGCCACGCTAATTTCTTTATTTACAAAGAAATATGAATTTGTTCCTATGTTGAGTCATTTTTAGAATTTGCTCAGATGCATGTTGCCGAAAATCGAGTAAGGTGGTCTCTAGTAAATGTACTTAATTAAATTAATATATGCTACACTTGTATGTTTTCTAGATTATTAGCAGTCGAACAATGCCGTGAATAGCTTTTTATGTCCATTTTAGCTATTTTACAGTGTTTGAGAGGATAGTCACTATACAAAATACACCAAGAATCAAAACATTTTTTTGGTTTTTGGTTACGAATGAATAAACATATGCAGAATTTAAATTCACAATAACTTCGGTATTTAGTTATTTGGCCTTCCAAACAGCAGTTAGTTTTTTTGGGGGGGGGTTCTGGATGTCCTATACAACGAATTTCAACAAAAACCTAAAGAAAAACTGTCAAAATTGTATATAAGTGGTAAGTTCAGTGGCTGAATCTGTTATCTAAATGTATGAAACTGCATTCGATTTGATTTTGTTATGACAGTGTAAGTTACAGATGACCTGTTACCACAGTTTTCGAGAAGATTTTATGCATTTGGTAAATGTAGTCAATTTTGTGTCGAATGGTGTAGGAAATTATCTCAAATATAGACCTCGTTTTGCGTAGAAATAATAATGCAAAATATTTTATTTTTTTTATTTAGAAGTGTTTCCCCAAACAATGTCAAACAACAACACTGAGAACCACTTATGCACCATTAAGATAGCATTGAATTATCTGTTGTACAACAAATTCAAAAATATTGAGCCTTTGTAAAGAAGCATTAATTATACAACTAATAAACTATAAATACTATGTATTAATGTATTCGCAACATCCATTAAATGCGGAAAAAATAACAAACCAATTGAAAAAATATTGTCTTCACAGAGCAGGCAACAGTTTAGGGTACTTACCGGAGTGTGTACTCCAGGTTATAGGTAGCGATTAATTTATCACTTTGAATATATTTGATATGTTCATTTAGTGGGTATCATACCTTAAATTTTATATGTCAGAAATAAACAATAAATATGTATGTAAAATGCTCTCCATTAGTATCTTGGTGTCAAATTAATAGCTGTCTTATGTGGTTTACTGAGATGCATGACAGCAAGGACGTATATTTACATCCTTGATGACAGGGAAAATATGAGAGTACTCCAGAGAAATTTGTACGAAAGAAATTAACAACGTAGGCTATACATTTTGCTCGTATGTCCTTGGCTATTATATGTCTGATATATCTAATCAAGACTGTTGCCAGTACAGCTCCATGTACATGTAAATCATGACTTGGTGGACACTTAAGCCATTTTTAAAATATCTTAAAAAAAGGTCATGCTTTCTGATTTTTAAGGGGTGCTTTGATTGGAACTGAGTATGAAATTTAGTTGCCTTGATTTTATTCAAATCTTCAGTTCTTCAGTTCAGTGCACAAACATTCTGCGCATATTTTGCATTCACTGACTAGCACCCTTTGTAAGTTTGTTTAAATAAATAACGTTTTCTTGGAAACAAACACACAAATTGTATAATTCATACATTGTCATATATTGAATTATATTGTTATGGACCATTCATGTCTTGGTATTTTCTTGTTGTTGTTAGTTGTGTTAAAACCATTTATTGAAAATGTGTTGATACAAATAAAATATTTCGTATTTCGTATTTGACTTTATTTAGCGAAGGACCATTTAAACACATGTAAATCACTTGTTTTATGATCTTGCTAATTTGACACACCTGTAATTTTGATTGAATTAATAAACAATTTTCAACTGTACACACGTGTAGTACTTTCAGTAAATGACCATATTTATAGATGTGTTTGTGTTTTTGTACAAACTCGTGTGCTGTGTTGTCAATAACTATGCATATGACATGAATTGCATTTTGAAGTCTAAAGTAAAGATGTTTAGTTTTCCGTATAAATGCTCTGTTAATATGAAAAAAAAAATTACAAAGAGCATATCGTTTACTCTATAATACTACAGATATCAGTACCAGTTACCGTTAACCTTGATTGAACCATAAATAATAGAGTCAGTAATTCTATTTGTGTTATCGTCGCCAGTGTACAACACATCGTGTGTGGGTTGGCAAAATGTGTTGTGCATCTTCAGTCACAACATGGCATTATCATAGCAGAATCCCTGCTACATAAATTATGTACGCAAGGGAAATATCATGCAAAATTTTGGGATGATATTTCGGGTATTCATGTTCGTGTTAGCAATTTCTAGAGATTTCGCGTCTAATTCCCTGTTGACTGACAATTTTGTTCTTAAGAAATTGACCCTAGAAATTCAGGCAAAACATAGAAATAAACTCGTTTATATAGAAATCAATATGCTTTTATATATCAATATGGATTAGTCTGGTTCATCATTTTCGTCTCTTACGAAAAGTTGGTCTAAAACTTCGCATGACCTGAATAATGTCGAATTTTGGGTTTAAACCTTATGCCGACCCCGTCAGATTGAAGTCAAGTTACCCCCGATGAGAGCTTGGTATGGTAAAAATCTATGTGCAAAAAGAGACCTATAACATTTTAAGAAAATTCGCACTAAACCCGATAATGCTACTGGTAAAACAAAAAGATTCTTTCTAATTTTTAGAGGAAAATCGTTCTAGCGCTGAAAAATATTTTTTGTTTTTAAAACTTATTCAGCTGTAAATACATGTAATGTCCAAAAATAGTAGAACTGAGATGTAAACAGAAGGTAAAAAGTTTTTCACGAATAAATTATAGTCCTATAAATAATATTTCACCGACCGGGAGAAATCCAATTGCTGCTGCCTTAAACCAGGGACATGACTCTGCTTAAACTTATGCGAAAAGCATATTGACTCGATGAGTGCCCTGTGGTTGTTTAACGTTGTGTTTGTCTTCTATTGTTCTTTTTGTCGGGCAAAGGATGACAGCAATTGTAAGAATACTATGCCAGTTGATTTTATGTTTGTTGACGATCCCGCATCCATGACATGATAAACATGGATGTAGCTTTGCTCGACATCCAGCAATGAATTCCGCTCAAGCCGGTGCTAGGGGCCGTCTTGAATGAGCATAGCTCATTGTTGAAGGCCTCATGGTGACTTCAAGATGAAGAACAACAATAAAAGCGTTGTTTCATTGCTTGTTCTCACATCCCCTCTCTCCTTTCTCCGGGTCTCCATTTATTCCTGCCCGCCGCCTCAAGTCGTAGTGTTATTTTCTTTGAAACTAAGGTGAATTCAATCTTTCATTGTTGAATTAACTCAATTTTTTTCATAATGAGAGATAATTAATAATACATTTCACACTTTTAAACTATTATTGAATCATTCTTTCATTTTGAATTGTTTCAGTTATTTATATATTTTATGTAAATTCGTGAAGTCTACAGGGAATCAAGGATACAACTCAAGTCCAACAAAATACAATGAATATGTAATTCGTCAATACACAGAAAAATATGTTTACACGTGCAATGCTACCAACAGCTGCTGATGTCAATCGTCCGTTCGGGTGTCACAAAGGGACATACTGTGTACTTGAAGCTTGTTTCGTCATGAATGAAATCAAGACTGAATATGAAAAAGAATCATTTTGCGCATCTTTTTTTCTTTATGTATTTTCTGAATTGAAAATTATTTCATTGTAGTCTGCAACAAAAGACAATTCAGTTCAATAAAGTGACTTTCGAAAATTTCTTTCGCTTATGTTTTTTTAAACATACCTTTTTGCCACATTACCAAGTTTTAACTTTTTTGTAGTTTGTATTGATGCAATTAGTATTGACGCATACAAAGTTCCGAACCCGGCCTTCAAGCTTTTCATATTCAAGCAGTTTAGAAGGCTACAGTGCTTATATCTGTTGATCTATACGTTATTGTTTTGTGTATTGCTGGTTCCCGAGCATACGGGAAATGTTTTATGTAAAAATTGATATATTATGGCAGTCATGAAGTGAAAAATTAAAAACTTTTCTGCAATCAAGGATTTGTAAAAATTGTTGCTACAATCTGCTTGCAATCATGCATGTGTAGTACAACTACTGCGCCTCTGTATGTCTTGCTGATGCAGTTACAACCATTAATAAATAAATCGTTTTCGTCTAATAAAATAAATAATCTATTTTTTCGTTTTAATCTTATATTCAACATTATACCGTCAAACACCAAACATTATAAAACTATTTCAGGTATGCCTAGTGTCAACGGGAAATCGATGTGTATTCCGCTTAAATTTGAATTGAATGCATTTTTATTTTTCGTAATACTTTAAAAAAAAATGCTGAAATACAAAATTATAGGAATAAAAATAAAATATAGCGATAATACCATTTTAAAAAAGTTGTATAAACGTGAATATATATGTATGCCACAAGTTTTATGCATTTTTACATTAATTTTATTTATTTCATAAAATACATTTCAGTTTGAATAAACATCGCAAAATGTTAATTTGACCCCCTGCTATGTGAACACGTGTCGGAAGGTGCTCAGGTAAGTTTGTCAGGTCACCTGTGCT
>MJUU01068412.1:65214-86350 GCA_002080025.1 Modiolus philippinarum | reverse complement strand
AACACCCTGCGTAATTCAGGATTGTGGGGGTTTGTAGTAACGGGGTAGGCGTCTCTTTGTCTTCATTTAAACTGGGCGACAGTTCATTGGAAGAAAGCAAAACATCATAGTGAATTGGATTCATGGCCTGATGTTTTTATTGCAGTGTCAAGGTATGGATTTTTCATAAAATACAATCAAGAGATATGGGGTAATGTGTATTTCTGTTTGAATTACGAAGAATTTCAAATTTTCATTCATGAGTTGACTTTACATTCAGATTAATGCGCGTCGCTTCAGTTCGCGCATGTCATCTGACGTACTGACCCAATAAATTTTTGATATGGTCCAGTACGTTGATAATGACTTTATCGGTCAGTACACATCAAAGGCAAGAAGCATAAATTACCGATAAATATATATAAAATGTAAATTACATGTAATTAATTCATTCAGTTACATTATCAATCTAAATCTTAGTCAAGAGGGTGATATATCGAGAGAAGGGTGTTATATCGGGTTGATCTATCAGGGTGGTATATCTGTGCAACCAATGGTTGTCTAGTGGGTGGAGCTAGTAAGGAATAGATCAAAATAACGCATGCTAATTACCCAATAGAATTGAAAGATTTTTGTATGAAGTATAATATAATTAAACTTGGACTATTGGCCCTGTATAATTCCAATATTGGCTACAAAAATGGTACTCAAACCGTCAAACCCGGGACTTTCATTTAACTTTAAGTTATTAATAGAATACCGTAAAGCGACTTATTTTCGAAGGGTGCTAAATTTGGCGTATTTTAGCAGTCCAGCTGAAATCTCCCAAATAAATTCTTTATATACATTTTTTCTCTAAAACCGCCATATTTTAACCCGTCAAAATAACCCGCTGTAAGGTATGTAAGTTCTTTTAGATTAATATAACCTCAGCATGCTTTACTTTCATCGTTATCAAGCTTTCGTTGGTATTTTATCTGTAAAAGGCTAGTTTCCGGAATGTTATTAAAGAGTTATCACAAATAATATTTCCATTTTTGTCTTTGAGTTTTGTTATTGTTTTTCTTTGTTTGTGTTGGTTTTCTAATCCATTCTCTTTTAGAGCTTATTTGAGTGTCTTTGGCTCTGTATTGTCTGCTTGTTCCAATTTATTTTTCAATTGATCTATTTTGTAGTTCAGTTATTTTCCCTTTTTTAATCGTTTGCTTCAGTTAAAAGTTGGAATTTCTTTTCCATGGTATTTATGTTATTGTTTTTGTTTCTTTGTTCTGTGTACACTGTATTATCGAATATTTAATTGCCAACAGAGATGAATTACAAATTAGGCTATATGACAAACGCGATGACTTCACGTTTCCAATAGTCAACTTCCCTTTTCTTTGCAGCAACATTCCAAAAGCACTGACATATACGGATTACATCTCCGAACTCATTTGCTACTCAGGTGCATGTGTTCGATACAGTGACTACCTTGTTACCAATAAGCTACTTAAGCAAGGGTATGTTGCCAATAACTTGAGGTCATCATAACAGAAGTTTTAAGGTCGACATCACGATCTTGTGGACCGCTATTGGATATATGTTTCTCAGATTACAACAGATTGCGACTAAACTTTGTTTTTCCTCTACCGGATTTGACTTAACTACCAGAATTGACTTGTTTAACACGGAGGGTATCTTATAATCAGGAGATGCTTACTCTACCGGTGCACCTGATCTCACCCATGTTTTTTTATTGGTCCATGTTGTTAATTTTTGTATATATGTGTTTTTTTCATTTCATTTTCTGTGCCGTGGTCATGTAATTCTTTGTTTCGTTGTTTTTTCGATGTTGTCATTGTCCTTGGATTGTTCGTTTTAGACTGACGGTTCGGTTCTCACCTAATTTACATATTTTTATTTCCCTTTTAAGGCTATCCCAGAATAAGTCTATATATATGTCATTTGCATTGATCATCATGTCGTATTTATCAATTATTAGTTTAAGGTAGCTCGACACTAATACACGGTGCATTCGATTGGCGCATTTGCGAAACACGAATCGGATTCGGCATTGACTTGATAATAGATAAACATACACTTTCCCGCAAATTAGCTTGTAAATGTTGTCTTTTTTGTAAACTATATAAACTATCTCTCTTAATCGAATGGTGACCTATTATAATATTATAATAGATTTTTGTAGTTCAACTTATAGCTTAAACGTATATCTCAAAAATATACAAAAAATGAAAAAAAATCTGTCTGATATTTATTTCATATGAAGCTAAATAAAAAGCATGTTCTTACAGTTCCCTATATATTTTTTGTAAATGATTTTGAAAAAATTACTCATTTTGCCTTTATTTTCAAAGCCTGATAACAGGAAAAGATGATCGGTGACATATCATTTGTATTTTATTTTTGGAACAAATGGACTAATACCTATAACAACCCGGTTTGTAATAAAAACGCACTTTGTAATAAAAAAAAATAAATCCTACAAGATATCATAGAATAACAAAATTCTGTCTGATAATTTTATAAGGATCGATCTACCTTAATATTACTTTGAAGTCAGTTTCATACAAAGATCGAATATTTATTTTCCAATAACAAGTGTAATTTTATATGCTTCCCTTCGGTGAAATTAACGATTATTGCTACATATAATTTATTTATACTTGCTGCAATTTAAACTTATTCACTTAGGAAATAAATTCAAAAGTCAAAAATTGTCGAATTTTTGTTTTAATTTTTCCCTCTACACGACAGCATGATAACAAGCGAGTTATTGGCAATGTTTTATAGAAAAGAATCGTGACATCAAAAGACTTCAATTTTCATATTTATGACAGAAGTATACAGCCCACATTTACTTGAAAAAAAATCAGCCTTTATCATCTCTCAAATATTAAATTTAAATGAAACTTGACAAATAAATTCCAAAATGCATCACATTTGACGATAGGAGGCTTTCATCCGTGTTTATTTTTCCTTACTATTATGCAAACGTATGTTTCAGAGCTAATTAAAATTACTGCTTTTTGCAAATATCTTATTTATTTGGCATCAGTGCAAAAGGAATAGATTCCAGATTATCTAACCAAAATTATAACTTATGTTATTATGATACTGAAAAGTAAGATTCAGGAATGATTTGCATCCCAGTGATTGTTTTATAAATTTTTTGTCAAAAACGATTCAACAGACGGGGTAAAGGTAGACTGGGTGAAAGGGAGCGGGAGAAAGGAGAAAAAGAAAGAAGAGAATTAAGAGACATGAGGAAGGGACGGCAGAAACAGGTCGAAAAGGACGAAATACGAAATGGAAAAAAAAGAGACCGAGAGAAAAGAAAGAGGGGAGAAAGGAGAAAGGGGCGAAAGAAAGGAGAAAGGCAACCAGTGTCCGCTGCTTCAAAAGTGAATGATACGCAATATATTACATTATAAAACCGTAAAATGTAAACAGTCACATTACACTATACCACATCCAGACATAATTCGTCTGTTTTAATTAAAACTTATACGATTTGTTTCAGACGTTTGCAAATTGTGGCAGACGACATGATTGTATGTAATAGATGTTGGTCTCTTTATCATATTCGATCAACGTAGGTCGCGAAAATATTAAATGAGACCCACTACACCTGATTTACATAGGAGTAATAGATAATCATTTGGTGTTATTTTCAGCAATAAAATGTTTCAATTAGTTTTTTTTTTAATTCCTTTATCACGAACCTGAGCTTAAATATTTTTCCAAAAACGTACAGAATAAACTGGCATATTAGGATAGATTGCTAATAATATTGATTTATTATTTATTTTTAATCACAATTGTTAATGTCGCTTGCCATGACGACAAAAAGAAGGTAAGTCTATTATTTATTACCTTAATCACATTACATTTAATTACAATTAAACGGATTATTCAAATCAGTCTTTGCGCACCAAGTTTACCGGATTCTAACTTCTGGGAAGGGAAAAATACATAACTATTCCACTTTATTTAATTCTTATTTATGCTCTTCATAGCTGTGCAAATTTTAAAATTTTGATAATTTTATCTACTGTAGACCGGGAAATATTTGCGGCAGTTTTATTTTCGCGATTTTTTGCGTTTGGAATGGAAGCGCGAAAATAAAACGGCGTGAATAGACTTGTCTATTATTGAAGTAATTGGTCAATAATTTTGCAATGCGAATTCAAAACTGCGCGAATTAAAATCCTGTTAATTTACCGCGAAAATAAGACAGCGCGAAAATTTCCCGGTTTTCAGTAATTTAACTTATCCCGTGTTAATGCTTGGTTGAAATATCCGAAAGAAGGTAGATCGAGAGTGACTGTGCAACCTGATTTATTACTTTTCAAGTACCATTGTAGCCATATGGATTGACATATTCACAATGCACTGCTTATAGGTTTGATTTATTTGAAACTGAAACAAAAGTTGTCGCCGAATGGAAACACTCGTTCAACCTTGATGGTAAGTGCGAATTTAAGTGTGTCTGGACACATGACAGGTGCGGACACAGTACACGTGCAAGCACAATACACGTATGGACACAATCATAAAATCATCAAGAAATAAATAGAATGCAGTAATCTACGTGTCTAAATTAGCATACAGTGACTGCATAAATATAGAGTTTGCAATTAGTCCCTGTTGTAGAATCTGAGAAAAGTACGAAGAATTTAGTTTTTTCACTTCATTTTGTAACTAAAGGCCACATTTCGTCAAACATGAAGTAATAATTTATGACAGGGCTCAAAACAAAAAACAAACAAAAAAAATCTTACAACTAACCGTATACAGACAGCATAACAATTTCGAAATAACTACTTGTAAAAGCTGACAAAATGCGATGAAAAGTTAATGTTTTACTGCATTTCGTAACCAAGTCCATATTACGTCAAACAGGAAGTGCACATCTAACAGGACTTTAAATATGACTTTCCTTTCAATTAATTTTATATAGGCTGCATACCAATTTTGAAATCAATCCTTTTACAGGGTGAAAAAAATGAGACGAAAAATTCATGTTTCAGTACATTTATTCTAAGTCGACATTTCGTCAAACAGGAAGTACATACCTAACAGGATTAAAAACACAAAGGCTACATACCAATTTTGAAATCAACCCCTCTTGTAGAAGCTGAGAAAAATTGTGACGAAAAATTCAAGTTAAACTACATTTCACCAGCCCAGTAGTCAGTACTTCGGTGCTGACCCGAAAGCCGATTATTTTTGAAACCATCCAATATCTAAAATTTTGTAAATTTTATTGAAAACTAAGGAGTATCTCCCTCATGCAAAGCTCTGTCCTTAGCTGATTTTGGCTTTAAATTTAGATCACTTTGGTTATTTGTTCAGTATCAGTTTTTAAACATCTTTGAGTTTATGCTCTTCCAAACGTTTAGATTTTATCTGCACTGATGAGACATATGTTGTCGAAATGCGCATATGCAGAAAGTAATTTACCGTGACTTCGGTATTTAGTTATTCGTTACTAAGTCCATTTCGTCAAAAAGGACAGGACACAGAATAGGACGTTCATTACAACTAACCATATACTTAGAAGCTGCAAACCAAATGAAAAATAAAATCCAGGAGCAGAAGCTGAGAAAACTGTGACAGAAATAATTTGCGGAGGAAACGGACGGATAAGGTGAATGCAGTGTTTACAATCTCTATAGAGTGGGTTTATAGCTTGGTTGAAATTCTGTAAAGATTAACCATGTAAAATTTTAAGTATACATCAGACAAAAATAAATATCAATAAAATAAAAAGATACATTAATAATAATCATCATAATAATAAATTCTTTATTCTTTGAATATATTTATACTTTGAAAAAAAGACCATTCAAAAAGTTATTTCCTGTTAAAAGCATTTTCTGGATAGGTGCTAAGGTAAATCACTTAAACCGAAAATTCTCTCAAATCGAAACGAAAATTTAGAGTTATCTGTCTTTGTTCACACTGCAAAAATGAAGATCTATAATGCCATGCAAGTTCAATTTTTTATCCAATACTGTATAGTACATTTGTATTTGTACTCCTCCCGCCTAGAGAATATTTAAGCTAGTTCGAATGATCATATGTTTAACGTGAAACTATTGTTCCATCAAATTTGAAGTCGATGAAATATATGATTTAAAGAGTTTCGAGAAAAATGCCAAATTAAACATTGTGATTATTATTTATGTAGAGATTCTTTATTTAAAATACAAAAATGCAAACATTAAAACTAACACCATTCAAAAAGTTACCAAGTTGCATTTGTATTTCGGGTTAAGAGCATTTTATGGATAAGTAATACGGTAAATCACTTATCCCGAAAAGGTTCTTAAACCGAAACTTAAATTTGCAGTTATCTTTCTTTGATCATACTGCACGAATAAAGAAAAAAGACTTCCTTGCATGTTCTAATTCTTTAAAGAATATTGTATACCTGTAGCTTTGTACTCATTCAAACAGACATAATATGTAAGTTTGATTGATTGTTCGTTTGTTTACTGCAAAAATATAGCTGAAACAGGTTTAAATTCAAAGAAAAAAAAATGATTTTAAAAAATTCGGGATAAGTGCAAAATTAGTTTCTGGATAAGAGCAAAACTTTTCTGTTTAGCAGCAGTGTCCGGATAAGTGCTTAACATACGTGTACAAAAAGATACTCCATATCCTTTCGTAAAACATTTAATACAGGAGTTTGTCTTTTATTGCAGTGTGGAGTTGGTAAAACAATTCCCCGTGGTAGAGATGTATGCTCTCTGTTTTTCTTAGATATGGTGTACTTGTACGTGAGATAATATCTCATGTGTACACTTTGTTCAATTACTAATATCTAAATTTATGTAAATTCTAAAGCCGAAGGATTAACTCCCTCCATCGTAGTTTTGTCCTTAGCTATATTTGATGTTGCTGATTATTCGGATTTCGTTTGGTTTTATGCATTTTATTGATTTCCTATGTTTGGGTTCTAGTGCTGCTGATGAGGAATAAATTTCCGAAATAGCCATACATCTCGTTAAGTTGTTGCAGTTGGAGTTAACATATGTGTTATGGTCTCATGTTCATTTACTCCATATCCTTTCGTAAAATACATCTTATTTTAAAGTGCAAAATATATAGTATTTTCATTGATGGATGAAGGGAGAAATTCCAGGGGTTGAAAACACTCATTTTTCTGGATATAATTTTTATTAGGTGCAAATTCAATATAAGGTCACATTGAACTGAATTCTACATGTGTTTAACTATCACAAACCATTTGTTTTTTTTTAACTCAACAGTTCAACCAAAGTTGCACCATTGTTGCAACGCCAAGTGTTTGTTAAACTATGTTGGACCAATGTATAGGTTAGAGTTATCTTTCTTTACATACAAAACATATGAAAATGGAATCTAAGACTTAAATTTTGACCTCTGTGACCTTGATCTTTGACCTGATCTAATTTTCTGGGGCATATTTATGTTTCTCTTTACTAGATCTATATAATTGCCAAGTATAAGAGGTCTGTCTTTAATAGTTCAAAAGTTATAATCAAGGTTAAAGTTTCGGAAGCACGGACAGACAGAGAGACAGGACAAAAACAATATGCCCCGATCCTCGATCTGGGGTCATAAAAATGTCACTTAACAATTCAAACGACAATTCTGAGTCCATTGGATAAAGCGTTCTATACAATTTTTTAAGGAAACACAACAAATTATAACCTAGATTATGCCTATTTGGTAAAAAAACAATTTTCTGGAGATCAACCTTCTTGTCATGTTATGTTTATTGTACTTCGCTTATTTCAAAGGTTATATGTTTTTGTAGCTTCAATTTCAGTTCATGTTCTGTTTATTCAAAACCAACTTTTGTTCTAAATATACAAATCAACAAAAGAAAGGATATCAACTTATTTAATTGAATATTTTTTTTCTATGCTTAATTCCTATTAATATACTTATACTAAATACAATGGGCGTTGAATCCAAAAAAAAATGAAAATTTCTAGTGAAGACGAATTCAGTATTTTAAAATTTCAAACTTTTGTTCAGTCGAAAAAACGTAAATATTGGTGTCTACTGAGGCGGGTAAAAAATTGCCATTCCAAAATAATCAGTATCACGATACACTGGATACATGTAGCAAAAAATTTAGACAAAATAAATGAACATAACGCTGAAAATCTGATGAAGTCACAATATCACATTTTGACGTACCGGCATTTTCGACACCATTTTTGTACTTTTAAAAGATATTAAACACAAACCCAAAAAACATCGCCTACAAATTTTGACAATTTATTTTTGACACCCCTGTATGCTGTTTTGAGTCCCCCAAACTGGTATGTAACATGACATGCTATTTCAGCTTTCTTGGGTTTCATTCCAATATTCCGTTCCAATAAAATAATGCATAAAAATTGTCTACAATAGGTTGCAAAAATAAATACTCAAAGTTTTAATATTTTTACATTTCTTGACTTTGAAAATTGGTTTCGTTTCTTTAGTTGAATTTTATTTCTGCAGGTGACAAAAGATCATATCCGAGTTCTGTTATTCAGATTCACCAGTTGTTGTTTGTCCGCCCTACGTATATATACGTCACAAACATGTCCTCCCCATGTGACCAATTTCATGACGTTTCAAGCTCTATGACGTGACGTTTTCTATACTGTTATGTATTGAATAGTAGTCTGATAAATCCTAATGTCATAAGTCGGATATTTGTTCTATTTCGGCAACCATATCCTTTTTACTGCAGATCGCAAAAAGAATTGGAAGAAATAACTAAATACCGAAGTTACTGTGAATTTTGATGAACAATGAACAAACGCCAAATACAAATGTGTGTGAAAAAAGGGCTAAAAAATAAAAAAATAATAAAAAATAAGATCTGAAAACGGAGGTCATAACATAATTACCGAAAGGAGTGGTCAAGAGCAGAAGTTCATGAGAGAAAAATACAAATCAAATGAAACTAACGGCAAAATTATCTACCGAAATCGTTCAGACTTACTACATGCATTTCAAAAGAAATGGTGGGTCAAACCGGTTTTATTGCTAGTCAAACCTCTCCTTCCACTGCGATAGTAGCAACTCAATAGCAATTGCCATTGAATGGTCGTTTTACGACAGATATTTGTAATAGGGAGAAACAATTTAATGTTTACTAAATTTTCTGAAATTTAATACAAATTTTCCCATCAAATCGATTTTCGAAAAACTCACCAATACTTTAAGTATTTCATAGTGTTGTGTATATTTTTCACAAGTTGTTGAAATGAAATTATTAATTGTAAAAAGCAATACCACCTCATTCCTCGTTCTACTTTTTGTCGCTTTCTCGGGAGGAAATGTATTTACAAGTCTCGTTCTTCTCTATGTCAAAATGTAGGGAGGGAGAGTATTCTCATCATTCTATGATTTCTAGCTGAGAAACCGTATTGATTTTTCATTTCTAAATCTACTCTTTCGATTTCTAGGAAGAAAGTTGGGTAACCTTACATGTCTCAATTTTCTTCTTGTGATAATATGTAATTAATATGTGCCAAATGTACCAAGCAATTCTTAATATGATTTTTTTATCCCGTTTTGTTACGTTTTTTCTGCGCAGTAGGGGATTCTTGTGGTTTTAGTGGATTAAATGACGTTATATAAAAACGATAAATACATGTACAAATTAACAAATAAAGGATATGGAGTAAATGTACATGACACTTAGTCTCTAAAAAACCTTTAAACTCAATATATTATAAAGAAGTACTTAGTGCAAAGTAGTTTTTGGTGCTTTTTTCGTAAGTCAATCTAAATTAATACATTTGGTAAACTTAAAATATTTTTTGTCCTTTTGAAAAAAAAATAGCATAAAGCATTGGCTTTCATGAAAATTATTTAATATTGAAGGTTGCTTATTGTATGCCACGTGAATAGGTATTCCTATATCATCTGCTACTCACCCTTATTGTAATAAGGCTTTCGAAAAGCATAGGAATTAGTTTTAGTCTTAAGTGCACCATGGCAGTTTCGATTAAGTCGACATTGTTCATCGTGATAGTTTGCACTACAGCAGTGTTTTGACATCAAACACAATTGTACGCATGTCATCTTTGATGGTACTGCTTTAATGTCAGTCGCACATGTTTTTGCATATTGTTTTCCTGGAAATACGTCATACACTTGTGTCCGAGACATTGTTTCTCCAAAGACGAATGGAAATAATTGCATGATTGTAAGTAATTTCTTCATCTTTAAAACTTAAAAACGTCGAAAACAACCTAATTTTTACGGTAACTGATTGGTCATTTTGCATCCCTATTTTTAAATTTAAGATGCTCTTTTTCTATAAGAATAAGTATATTTTAAACAAAATTGTTGATACATTGCATTTCATTGGTGTGTTATAAATTGAAATTGATTTAAATCCCAGAACTGCAACAAGATAACATCGTCTGTCTTGACTTCACATCAGATATAATGAGTATTAAATGGTTTGTTATTTGCATCATAAATGCATATCGTCTGGCAGGTAGACTACACATTTATATGTCATGGTGCTTAACGCGTAAAATTGGCATTACAACATCAATGCTTAATCAGCTGTGATCGATCAAGACAGAGAGACAGGGGGTGCAAAATCTAAAAAAAAATGTGCAGAATCAATAAATACCATTTTCAACACGAAATCAAGTATACAATAGGGTGCAGACATAACCTCTCGTCAAAATCAACTTTAAGAGCAGTCATGAGAACAGTCATTAGTTACCCATTAGTTACATTGAAGTTAACTTTGAGTAGTCCTGGAATCCTGACTGCTCTGACCAGTCATAGAGCCCTGCCTTCTCTGACTATATATAGAGCCCTGACCGCTCTTACCTGTTATAGAATCCTGACTGCTCTGACCTGTCGTAGAGCCCTGATCGCGCTGACCTTTCATAGAATCCTGACTGCACTGACCAGTCATAGAGCCCCGACTGCTCTGACCTGTTATAGAGTCCTGACCGCTCTTACCAGTCATATAATTCTAAGTGCTTGAATAGATAGCATGTACATTATAAATTTATATAAAAGGTCAGAGCAGTCAGGATTCTATGACAGGAATTTAACTATAAAAACATGGTTGTCAGCAGGTTTTCGCAATAAACCCGACAGCCCTTTCCATATTAGTTTTCTGAAAAGCTTATTGCAAAAACAGCATTTCGCTCATAATTATCTATACGCACGGTTTAGAAGTATTTTGTCAGATGAGTGTTACAGTCTCAGTCTCTGAGCCTCTGTAATATTTTTGAAGTATTTACGTTGGTTGTGAACCAAGATTTTTATTAATGTGGCAAAGTTAATATCATAATTAGACTGACTGACGTATTTGTTTAGCTGCATATAGTTTTGAACTGTCCATTTCATCTGTAAATTGATCTGGACTCTCCGTGTCAAATCGGGAACCATTCATAATGTTTACCAGACGAAGTAAAAAAGTTTATTTATGTGGTCGTCGTACGGACTTTTCTTCATTACGGCAACAAATTCCTGAGGATTTGCTCTGAACTCTTAAACTTTTAAACCTCTTTTGGGAAAATAAATTTATCCTCTCCATTTCAAAAGATGCTTTTTGTCGGGCAAAGGATGACAGTGATTGTAAGAGCACTTTGCCAGTTTAATTGATGTTTGTTGACAATCCCGCACCCATGACCAAGAAAGACATGGATGTAGCGTTGCTCGACAATAAGCAAAGAATTCCGCTTAAACCGGTGCTAGGGGCCGTCTTGAACTTACTATGAGGTATGAGCAAAGCTCATTGTTGAAGGCCTCATGGTGACTTCAAGATGAAGAACAACAATAAAAGCGTTGTTCCTTTGCTTGTTTTTTACCATGTATTTGTAGAGACTTTGTCTCATGTGCATTTACTCCATATCCTTTTATTCACCATTATAAATACTAAAATGACACAGGATATGTCTCCACCGCCCCTAGATCTATTGCAGCAGCTATAAAAATAAAATATAATTCTATAACTGTGTTTACAATTTCTGTGAACCAAATACAACAATGTATGTGATAGGATCATGCAGGACTCACAGGCCAGGGCCACCATCTGGATATGGAATCGTTATGTACTCCTCAAGACGCAACTGCATGTCAAATATTAAGTGGGTAGGAGTACTGATACGAGTTGTACAAACTGCTTGCTTGAATTTAAAGTGATTTTTCATGCGTGACCAAGGGGCTAGGGCCACCATCTGGGGAATGAATCCGTCTGTAGTCCTCAAGACGCAACTGCATATCAAATATTAAGAGGCTAGGACTACTGGTACAGACTGTACAAACTGTTTGCTAAAAAATCAGTGATCCTTCATGCGAGAATAAGGGGCCATGGCCACCATCTGGATGTTGTGTCGGTATGTATTCCTCAAGACGCAACTACATGTCAAATACCAAGGGATAGGACTACATGTACAGGCTGCACAAACTGCTCGCTGAAAACTTAAAGTGATCTTTCATGTGTGACTTAGGGGCCAGGGCCACCTTCTGTGCGTGGAAAGAGTATATACTCCTCAAGACGCAACTGATATGAAATCGGTATGTACTCCTCAAGACGCAACTGCATATCAATATTAAGTGGATAGGAGAACTGACACGAGCTGAACAAACTGCTTGCTAGAATTTAAAGTGATTGTTCATGTGAGACTAAGGGGCCAGGGACGTGGAATGTGTATATACTCCTCAAGACACCACTGCATATCGATTATCAATTAGCTGGGACTATTGGTACAGGCTATAAAGTCATCGTATATGCGTGACTAAGGGACCAGTACCATAAACTTAGTAGGGATTTGAGTTGCACTAATACTAATGCAACTGCACATCAAATACTATGGACCTACATCTAACGTAACCGCCGCCGCCGCCGCCGTAAACGGTATTCATACATATCCTCTTCGCGACTTTTCGTCGCGGGCGAGACAAAAAAAAATTACTTGATGCACCTTCTTGAATGATTATTACAAATTTCCATTCCTCCCTTTGTCAGCTTGGTGCAATTTTTTACCCTGTGCAAATTTGGTTCTCCCACGTTACAATTCTAATTATATTTCAAAAATTGATGGTCCAAATTTGCTTGTTTCTCATTTTAAACCGATTTTTTTAAGTTCAATAAAATCTTAATTTTTATGAGTAGTCAAAACATTTGCAGACAAAGAACTGAAATAGCGATATCCCTATGAATTTGTCTTGATAGCATACCTACCGTGAAGGGAGATAACTCCTTCATAAAAAGGGGAAATTGTGGTATTATTTTGTGTAACGAAAATCCGGAAAAACAGGTGCTAGCTGTATGTGCAAAGACAGAAACATATAGTAATAATGAAATACAATGTAATTTGTTTATCCAATGACATAAAATACAAATAATAAAAACAAAATATTAAACAATCATATATGTGCTTGAAATAATAACATTAAAAGAACAGAATGCCAAAAACAAAGACGACGAATGTCATACTTTCTTACGATACAACACTCATAAATCCTGCAGTTTTACGTATTACTAAAGATTATCCACATACAAAATGTAGTTATCACAAAATACTTCTATAATAGACAGATGCACAATAAAAAATTGAGAAAACACACATCACTTTAGGACTCAATAAAAATGAAGGAAATCATTTCACTTTGTGATATACACTTCAAACAGATATATGGTAACAGAAGATCAAAAAATATTATGCTGTTTTCGTTCTTTTGGGCGATAATTCAAAACTATAAATTTAACTTTGGTCTTTTGTTAACATTGTCAATTATTTAGTGTCACATCAGGCGGGGAAGTGGTTGGAATAGAACAATAGAAATAGGAAAAAGAAGGGAAACGGGGAATGTGTCAAAGAGACAACGACCCAAAGGGGACTTATAACAATAAGCCACCATAAGATCTTCAATGAACGGTGAGGAAACCCGACACCCAACGGCAGATCGGAGTTTGCCCCTAAATAAAGAGTAATCAAGTTCAGCGAAATAAACATCATCCTAGACTCCAATAGACATAAAGTGAACTAACTAGAAAACAGACAAGACACACAAAGGCTGAATAAATTTCCTGACTTAAGATAGGCGCAAACCTGCTGCGGCGGGATTAAACTAGTTTTATTGGGCCCAAAGCTTCCCCCTATAGCCAATGTGCCTTCCCCCTATAGCCAATGTGATAAATAAAAAAGACAATCGTAACAACAGTAAAATTCAGTTGGCAACAGGACTGGGTCAATTGTAAGAAATGAAACTGAGAGAACTAAATATACGGACATAAACATGAAATCACAAGAGACTACTAGCAGTTAACTGACATGCCAGCTCCAGACCCAATACCAACTGACAAATTAAGTTATGTACCCTCAATATACAGCTCCCATCAAGATCCCTTCCTGTGAGGAGTTTAGCATAATGATTTCATGTATATACTTGAATACACAACCCGTGTCCATGCAATACTGATTTTAGAAATTTAGAATGTGTTTAGTTAAAATGCAAAGAACTTTTGCTTAAATAAGGTAGAAATGTTACTTTTGTTTACCATAGATGCATATTTATAAAGTTATTTCCTTTAAAAAATACTAGTATTTTTCATTCCTACATTTGGAATTTATATAAAAACAATGTATATTTTCACAGACGGAAGTATGGATGCACAGAAAATTCACAGATCGGCAGACAATGTAAATTGAGGGTCTGTCTTTAAAACTGGAACCCCAAAAAGGCTATCTATTGATTTTGACCAAAATTTGGATACGGATTGTCAATATCCGTATTAAAACATGTGCAAACTTTAATGTCCGCCCTTTTTGGCGTTTCTCCAGAATAAAAAATTCATCCACTATCTAATTTTTATTTCCTAAGCATTCTAATCAGATTTGCATAAAGCGATAATGTCAACAAATCGACCCCAAAAGATTACTTACACAATAGTAAATGACATTGAAGGCAATATCACAAAATTTGGACTGCCCAAGGAGTGTGATATGGACCAAGAAAACTGATATGGCCTGAGCCGAAGGCGAGGGTCATATCAGTTTCCTGGTCCATATCACAGCCCGAGGGCAGCCCAAATTTTGTGATATTGCCAATAATGTCATTTACTATTGTGTTTATTGCATTGAAGAAATATTTATCTGCAATATACAAATAATGCTTGTGTTTTATTCAACAATAGCAATTAACAAATAATGAAATATGTAAAACAAGAAAATATATTTATTTTGACAGCCAAAGTTATTTTAATTTCAAAAGTGTCTTCCTTTGCAGCTAAACTTTGATGTTTAATCATCTAACAAAAAAAGAAAGAAAAAAATAAAGAAAAAAAAGATCTTAATAAATACAGGCTCTCATTTAAACTGTTTTCCATAGAATTAACTTCAAGTTGTCATTTTTAAACATTTGTGAAATAATGTTACCGTACCTAATCCAAAACAATGAAATATAATGTTAGCTGTCGTTTGTTTCTACTGGTTGATTGACGTAAAAGTTTCAATGCATTTTATACAAGGGAAATCAACTCAAACGCGGCGGTCCGTTTTCCAGCTGATATTGACCGTCAATATCAGAAAATCGGACCGGCGCTTTCCATACGCTTTAATTCTACATGTCAGCTGATCAGTACTAATCCAATGAAATCTCAGAATTTTTAACTGATATGCAATAACAAATGATAACCACCCTTATATTACACTTCAAATACTAATCAACATGAGTCCGAAAATCCTGAAACCAAACAAAGCGGAAATACTAAAAGTAATACATATTCCTTTAATTACCCCATATATTTATTTCACAGTGAGCGCAAATAGTTCGCGAGCTAAATATATATAGGAAAGTCCATTTCTCCCTAAATAAAAACTTGAAAAGGTGGATCATTAAAAAGGCAATATTCAGTAATCATTTTTTTATGGTTTATACGATAATTGTATATTCAATGATACTTCCAAATTTTGTTTCCGCCCATGCACTTTGAGAGTGGCTAGAATTTTTTTCTTTATTATGGAGCAGTTTCGTTTATTAGATAGGGACGGTTCCGAAATGAATCAAATCCAATTGTATATTTCCGATATATCTGTACAGATACAGCGATTGTTGCAGCGTAAGATACATAAAATGTGGAAGATTAACAAAAAGTGCAATTGTTGCAAATTGATTCTTTTAATAACCTTGCTATGTCATCGAACACTTTGTTTATTTGAGGAGATGACAGCTATACAAATTTACAAGGGAGATAATTTTTGCGAACTACTTCCCGGGCTGACATATAGTGAGAAGAAGTGACAAGTAGTAATGGTAGAGACGAATACTGATAAAAACAGTAATTAATTTAATATAATATCATTTCCACTATCTATCTTGTTGCTGGATGTGACTTTAATATATCTTTCTCTCATAATGAAAGGTTCATGCATAGCTAAAGACACTCCTCCGGTTTCATTTCTTACGGAGCCAATGATTCCAGGACGAGGTTCTTTGCAGACTTGTGTGTAACAAATGATTAAGGGACTTGAATATCGGTAATGTGTGATGACTATTGGAAATTTTGAACTTAAACAAACATAATAATTGTATATTTTTATTCTCTTCTTGTAACTCTGGTGCTTTCAGCTGGATAACCCTGAGGATCACCCAAGTTGGCACTCCATGGCGGGTGGGGAGCAAGGAGTGACCTTGATATAATTTTTGTCAAGAATACCGCTTATGTGCACGCTAGGGGACTTCTTTATCTCGCTTGAGGGGGTGAATATTGTTCACCTCTTGTTGGAGACCCTAAGGCGACATCAAGTTGTAGACAGCAAAAAAGCCATGTCCTTGATAAACTGGAGTTTTTCTATGTATCGTGTGCGTTTTTGTCACATGTACATTCACTTTTTCCTATATAGTACTTGTATATGTCTTTACAAACTTAATACAATCTTTCACGGTTGAATGACTTTTCCACACATTTTTATACAATGAAAAAAACTTTAATAAAGGTATTTTGTTTAAGTTATGGTTTTATAAGTTATGGAGTCTTCTCATGGTACAGTATACGTTATGATATACTCTGGATAACATTTTCCCCTCTCTGCAGTATCCTGGCCATTCACCAACAACTGAGTCAAATAATTTAGGATGACTGGTGCAAACGCCTAGACAGTGAGATTTACATGGTGGCCTGGTCAAACTCTCAATATAGAAACATATTTTTTAAATGGGGTCCCAAATTTTGGAACCTCCTCTAGATCCTCTCATGTATCAAATTACTGTTACAATAAAGTTAAGAAATAAAACTGAATGAAACAAAAATCGTACCCTTATTTCTTTATGATCATTTTTTAGTTATTTTTTTTTTCTAATTGTACACCCATGTCAATATTTTCAATTGATAGGGCACACTGTAGGAAGAGGCAAATAGAAACATATGAAATACATAACTTGGCAAACAAAACAGAGTGGATGCTTACACATAAATACACAATTTGATAATTTTAAGTTCAATCAAGTTAACAAAAAACTGAACAACTCGTCTAGTCTATCAGCTAGCTCCTGAAAAAAATTTTTTGCTGGATACCCCGGTAGACAGCAATTTTTTCTTCTAAATCTGTTTAGGTATACTAGATCTTTAATTTTTCGGATTTTATACTCACGGAATCTGCCGAAAATAGGTACAACAAGGGGCTCTTTAGCGTCGACTAACAATTAACAAAAGCCTTTAAGGATTTTTTACTTTAAAGATCATGGTCTACCCTCATTTAGGTATGTTGCTTGAAATTACTTTGAACTAAATTGCGTAAGAAAAAAGTTCACTACCATAGAAACCTGACAAGCTGACTTCCCTTAAACAAGGGAAATAACTTCAATCAATTCAAATGTCATGTTTTGTTACTTCCGGGGAACGCCTTCTTGACGGTTGATGTTTAAGATTTTATGTAGAAATATAAAACCAAATCAGCTTCCTTTTCTAAAATTATCCAGACAAAGATGATATCAAAATACAATTACAAAATAAGACAAATAACTCACATCCTCCATTCATACCAACAAAAACTTAGAGACCTGACATACATACCGTACACATAACTACAGAAGCGTATTGATGCCACATGAAGAAATACCTCGAAATTATGAGATAATATCTCATAATTATGAGATAACATCTTATAATTCTGAGATATATTTCATAATATTATGTCAATATTATAAGATAATAAGTCATAATAATGAGATAAAAAACCTCTAATAATTGTATGATATTATCTCATAATAACGAGATAATCATCTTATAATCATGAGATGTTATCTCATAATTATGAGATAACAATTTATGATTATGAGATATCATTACATGAAATTATGTCATCATTATGAGATAATAATGCATTATTATGAGATAAAAACATATCATAATTATGAGATCTTATTTCATAAAAACGAGATAGTATCTAATAATTTTGAGTTAATAAGTCATATAATTATTAATTAGAATCTCATAATTATGAAATAATATCTCATAATTATGAGATATTATCTCTTAATTAGGAGATGTTTTTTCTCATGTGGGATCAATTCGCCTCCCTTCATAACAGTTTTCCAAACAAATATTTCAAATTCTTTACTGTATATTATACTTTTTCAGTTCCAAACAAACTTGCATTCAATTTCCATTTGATTATAATAAGAACAAATGAAATAAAGTAATGTAAAGACAATGACGTGAGATATTTATAACAACAGAAGCAGAATACCGAAGGAACGATGGAAGTGATGATCACAAAAATCAAAGTACAAAGACAATATGGCAAAAACAGGAACACAGAAAAAACAAGACAAAACAAGAACGTGAGACAGCCACAGCGCACGGAAGCTTAAATTATGATAAAACTCAATTTTACGTAGAGTTAAAGAGGTGTACCCTGTGTGATTCCTATACCGCTTTTTATAGACGCGATATTAAGACAGTATTATTAAAAACCATTCTGTATGTCAATTTAAATTAATCGTCACATAAGCGGGAGGTTGATGCATCATTAAACCTAGTTTTACCCACCATTTTATTTATAAAATGCCCGTCCCAAGTCGGGAATATGACTGTTTGCAAAAAATGTTCTGTGTTGGGTTGTTTCCCTGATTTTGTCGTATGTAATACGGATTTTCCTGACTGGTCTCTCCCTTTCATCGATTCGGACTTTTGTTGTCACTTTTATTTAACTGAATAAATCAGATATCTATTCATCGTTGTCACTATCGTCCTTAGATTTGTCAAATGATGATCTAGTACTGCTATTTTGACACTGTTGAGAACATTTGCAACCATCAGTACATGTCATGCTTTGTGGTACTGTTTGAGCAGTTTGTTTTGCAACCATAAATGATTAACAAGAAGAGTGTCTTAGAGACAGGTTATCAGTTATGTGATATCAGTTTTTCTCTCCAGTGGAAACTGGAGATTCCGTTACTTGTATATATCTCATAGCATTTGGTATGATATCCCCCTTTGAGACCATTTCTCCAAAAATCTTTCATTAAATCATGAATTGGAATCATGTCTTATCTCCGAAACTTTTCTAAATGTTGAACAAGTCTGGTCAGAAAATTTCACCAAATCTACCGCTTCACCGGTCTTTTGACATAAACAGTCAGTTGTTCCAATCTAAAGAATTCTTTTTTTATCTATTACTTTTCAAAGAATTCAAGTTATTTTGATTTACTATTCAAAGAATTTTCTTTTGATTTACTTGTAAAAGAAAAGCTTTTATCATCGATGGTACAAATAAACAATAGAAAAAAATATATAAAAGAGAAAAAAGTCCAAAATAGATAATAAGAAAAAAATGTAACTAAAATAGCAAACAATCGAACACACCTTTAACAATAGACGAGTAGAACAGGCCCTTTGATATATATGTAATATGTCCAGAGTGTGCCTTACCGGTCAACAAAATAATCTAATTAAACAAACTTTCAAGCAACTTAATACAAAGAATGTGAGTTACTATTTTTCAAACTAATTACGATTGAACATGTAAGACTTATATTCTATATTTAGCTATTTATTTCTATTGACATGTTTGTATCGGAGTAAGATTAAAGTTCCGGATTGATCATATCTATTTTTTTTTTTAATCCTCAATAGCTAAATATTATTTTCCCTGATGTAATGAAAATTATAATAAAATTTGTTACTATAGCATATCTTATATTTTCACGTTTGACGCGAATATTAGACCAGAATTCACAATGGTTAATAAAATAGTCGTATTTTGTCGTTATAATTAGCGATGTTTTATATTGATATCTAATTGAAAATAATTAGTACATAACCACTATACACATGTTATTTTCGTGCTCCTGTCTTTTATTTACAATAATATTAAGATATTATTCATCATACGTCTAAAGTCGAAGCAAATATTGAATTCGTAACTAGGTAACAGCTCCTGACTAAATGGAGGAGCTCATAAAAACTCATTGTTGTACTACTTTCCGGTATGAAAATTCAAGTATAACAAATCAAAACTTTTAGTTCAAACCCTTAACTATTGAAAAATAGAAAGAAAATATTGTCTACCGGGGTATCATACAAACTTTGAAATAAGAGACCTTTTCGTATTTGGCTGATGGACTAGTCAATCATCACGTCAAATGACATCTCGGTAATAATTATTTAAACGGCTTTGAATAACAGTCATATCGAGTAGACCGAATTATGCTGAGTGTGTTCTACTTCTGTGCTATATGGATTATTACAGAATTTTGAACTGAAAGGATAATACAATTCTTTTTCAAAGTGCAATGGGGATATCTACGTATGGAGTAGTGACAATTATAATACATAAAAAGAAATGAAGTCTTCAAACATGGATATATTTCTTCGGAGAAGAAAACTTTAAAGATTTTCATATATGTACAATGTGATGTGTGAGGTATATGCCAAACAAGATGTTTTGGAAGGAATTAACAGAAACAGGGAAACGTATTACACCGTTTTGTCTGGATGATTTTACGTATCTTTTCGTGTCTATTCTACATATGTCGTATGTGCACATTCTACAAGTTCTTTTGTTTTGTGTGTATTTTATTTTTTTTTTATTGTTTTTTTGTCTTGTTTGTTTAATTGGTTGCTTTTCTTTGTTGTTTGGTTTCTGTTTTTGTTTATATTATTCTTTCATTTAAT
>MJUU01068412.1:47335-57635 GCA_002080025.1 Modiolus philippinarum | reverse complement strand
CCGAGAGTGAATGCTCGCATTTCAGTGTTTAGTTAATATCTGCACGTGTCTTTTTATTTTTAGGTTATTTTGATATCAAGTTTTACTTTAAATATATTTTCAACACAAAAAATAAGATTATTAAATGATATAAGCACGTATTACCAACTTTACAATTTTCACATCAACAAATTCCCCCTTTTATAGATCTGTTTTTTTTTTTTCATATTTGTATTTATGAATGAAAACTAACCTCCAATTAACAATAATAGGATACGAAGTAGATGCACATGAGACAAATCTCTACATATATAACAAAATACCTAAGTTGCTGATAATTAATTGAATGCATTTCGACATCTTATGTCTCATCAGTGGAGATCAAACCAAACCATTTAGAAGTTAAGGATGGTCACTCCTCAGGTTTTTGAAACTGTCTCTGACTTTCGGAATTCTCTTATTTTATCCATTATGATGCATTAGAAAATTTTGCACACTGACCCCCCACTTTTCTTTTCAAAATATGACAGAATACATTTTCATTAGACTTCTGACAAAATTTTAAGAAATTCTTGATATTCCTTCATCGCATTTCAAAGGTTGATTACCTTAATGCAAAGTGAATGAAAAGTCTAGAGAAGTTTGGTTTCCCGCCAAAATTTCAGACGTTTAAATCTCAGAAACGGCCACACTGACCTATTAATATTTTTTGCGTAAAATGATGTATGATCCATATTCTAATAAATAAAAATAATAATTTTAAATCCTTGATATAATAAACGTAAGGAGTGACCATCCTTAATTAACCGAAAAACGTGTAAATAACTGATTAAACCAAACAATGGAACAACTCTTTAGTGTTGTTCTTCATCTTGAAGTCACCAGGAGGCCTTCAACAATGAGCTATTTTTAATGCTTAAAATATATCTGCAACATGTTTTGAAACTGTTTTGCAAAAATGTTGTGCCCAAATAAAACATAAGCATAATATTCTTAAAATTTTTCATCAACCAGAGATGGGGAAATTGAAAAAAGTAATTGTAATTGGTTGTAATTAATCAATATTCCCTGTGTAATTGAATGTAATTTGTAACAGTACAACAATTATATTGCTTTCTTTTTATTGAGGGTATAATTATAGTTTTCATAACGACAAAGAATTGCATATCGATGGATATCAACTAGAGTTATGTAATTTCGAAATATAACAAACGAGCCTTTGGCGAGTATATTATATTTGAAATAACATAACGAGAGTTGATATCAAGTGATATACAATTCTTTTGAGTTGTTAAAACTATTTCTCTTATTATTTTCATAATATTTAGTGCCGAACTGCTGTTTTTGTTTCAAACAACAACACTGTTGCTAGGTAACGTTAATCACGGCCAACGAGATTTCACAGTGGTCCAATTAAAACGTCGAAAAAATAATAGCACATCACGCGTGATGTGGTACTACTTGGCGCTCGACCAATGAAATTCCTGTAAAAGCAATTCAACAAGTTATATCTAACTCCAGCTTCAAAGGCTCGTTATGTACCACAAATAACAATTCGTACAAGGAATAGATAATAAGCGTGCATCAGTAGTACCAAAAGGGGGAATCTGCACCACTCATGCAAAATCCTGCATAAAAATCCCTACCTCGAGGGCAAAATGCAAACGGACGGCATTCCTATTGATCATAGGGTAAATACAAGAATTATGTCTTTCGTACAAATGGATTCGTCGAAATCTCCCAAGATGGGGGTGATGACTTTATCAGCGAAGATGCCTTTCAGGAAAAGATGAAGGATCAGAATCAGGAATCCACCACATGGAAGGATTTGCCTACTGGAGTGATCTATAAGATCTTGGAGGTGGTAGAAGTGGATGGAAAATTCGGCAAAAGCAGGATTCTCACTCTGAAAATCGAGAAGGAGAAATCACCAGAGTATGGCCCTGCCCCATGCTAAACAAAGAAAAGGGTCCCTTGCAAGGAGCTTACGTTCGGAGCACCGGATACAAGCTTAGCAAGAAATCCAATCGACAATACCTCTCCTACGTTCTCGTGAGGAAGTAAAAAAAAATACCAGAGGGGCTAGGGGGTAAGGACGCAAAATTTCCCAATCCAAAACGGATTGGGAAATTTTTTTTTTGGTCACATAGCACTTTGGTCTGGAGGGTTCGGGAATGAGCGCGGCGTGAGGCGTAGCCGAGCGAGGCGCGAATGGAAGAACCCTTCCTACGGCGCATGCGCATTCAATTCTTCACTAATGGGGACAGAAGGTTGACGCAACTGATCCTTCTCATTGTAATAATTTTTCAGGCAGACGACAGGCGCACCATCTCCACCCGGGAGCTGAGACTGATAAAATTTAGCCAAGCGGAGAGTATTGCGATGCTTCTTCTTGACGATTCGCTTGGCGATCAGCGAGAGCACTAGGGGGGTTGTCGCACTCAGGCAAGCGAGGGATCCAAGGGGGAGGGAGGCCACAGCACCGATCCCAGTCAAAGCCGACCCCATGGTGCCACTGGTAAGCAATAGACTGCTGATGGAGGCCGCAGCTTGGATAGTGGAGACCACCTTATCCAATCGCTTATAGATGCGGAGCATGCGGGCATATTTCTGAACCTCATAATCCAGGAAATCCTCGAATCTACCATCTACTTCATCGACCTTTATCTAAGGGCCCTAGAGAAGCATGCCTAGCAGGGGGATACTCTTGAAGGGGCTATTAGGGCCAAGGATCAATCCACTACCATTGTAGAGCCGACTTCCACTCTTCAAGTACAATCCATCACCGTACGTATTGGGCAAAGTACTTGGGCTGAGATGCAGACCACGACCCTGAGGTTTCACGCAGCATACTGTCCCACCCTTCTTGAGATATAATCCAGATCCCACGGCTTTTTGGATAGCTGCACTACCCAAGCCGCTCAAGGCACCCACACCCAAAGCAGGCAGCACGGTTTTGGCTAGCATAGGTAGCGCAGCAGAGGCAAGACCTGCAAGCACCTTCCTTTACGTTATACCTCACCTGCTTTGGGCTCATCTCCAAGACCATACCACCCTTACCACTCTGCAAGAGCTTGGTGATGCGCTGGATCTGCCGATGAGTGAGGAACATGTTTTGCCCACCAGATAGGTTGGCATGCTGCAATCGGACGCTCACGGGTCAACCCTTCTTTGCAGCACGCTGAATCTTCTCTGCCTGACCCTTCGTCAATTTGAGACCATACTCTTGATAATCCATTTATTTATACCCCACGCAGATGAAAGCGAATGGTGAGATGCTCTCCTCGCAGATCGATGGGGCGACCGTCTTGATCGGTCAGGTAGGCTTGCATCTGATTGATGGTCTTCAGGGTCACGGGTAAGTAGATCAGATTCTTAGGGGTCTGGATGATCTTCATGCCATGATCGACCCCAGGAAAGAAACTATAGATGGTGGACTGCTGGGTGCCATTGACGTAGCTGCCTTGGATGATATCACTATTCACGAGGATGCTATTGATGCTGATGATATCGACGATATGCTCACCCTCTACGTATCCATTCGTACGTCGGTCATAGGTAAACGTTCGGGGATCGAATCCAAGCACCGTATTCAGGCTATTGGGCACATCGAAATCCACTTGGTAGCTTCTGGCGAGGGTGAGCGTCGCTCTCAGAGTCGCGCGATTGGCATCGAGAAGGATCTTAGCCTTGTGCTTGCTGAGCTTCATTTGTCGCTGGATCTCATCATTGATATCGTCGATGCCATAGGAGCCAGTGCTCAGGGTGATGGGAAACCAGTGGGCACCTTCGTCTGGGGAATAGCGGAAGGAATTATTTCCCGCATTTAGGATGGAGTAGTAGGTCTCCAGATTCACGAGGGCCATCTCGTAAGATTTCTCCTTTCGCAGTCGGAGGGGTGGATTCAAGCGGGTCAAAATCTGACTATCGTCCCCAGAGACGATGAAGGAGAACCCATGCTTGGGCTCGGTATTGGTTGCGATTTTTCGCAAAAGTGAATCGTCCATTTATTTACAGGTGGCAACGTAGAAAGCGGATACCAGTCTCTGCTTCCAATCTTCCAGGCCGTCATAGTGCTTTTGAAGGTTTTTAGCTTTCACAAGGATGACGCAGACTTCGGCGGGTCGGATGGCAAACAGTAGCTGAATATGAATTTTGTCCATTTATTTACTGCAGAGCTCAGCTTTAGAAGACGACGCTCATCTTCTGACCATCGGATTCGAATTGGAGGATGCGATCAGAGATGACCAAAGCGTAGGCTTGGGTATTGGCATCGACGTTCTGATCGAATCTGACCTTTATATAGACGTCGATCGTTGAATTCTTGAGGCGCTCGCTCTGCTTGGAGACGTCGAAGACGAAGAGGGGATGAAGATCCGTAAAGTCGGCAAGGGTGATGCCTGGATTTCTCACCAAATGATCCATGTTGAAGAATTTCCCACGGAAATCGGCAGCCTCCTTATACAGCCTGGAGACCTTCTGATTCGTGAAGGAGGCACGATGACCCACAGCAGGATATCTCTGAGAATTCGAGGTGACCCAGATATCATTCACGCGAAAATGATCGAAGAATGCGGGGTTGGCTTCTTGATCGTTATTCTTATCGGTCTGGAAGGCGACGATCACCCATCGGGGTCTTGCGGGCCTGCTTCGGGTGGAAAGGCGCCAGTTGAATTCACGACTTTCGGGGACACCGATCGAATCGCACTGCCTCATGCGGAATCCAATATCTAGCTTCACCTTGCTCTCGATGGTCTTATAGAGCTTCAGCTTCTGCTCCTCGGAAGGCATCACGTGGGGAATGAACCATGAGAGATTGCTCATGACGATCTTCCAAAGGTCGTTGATATTGGCAGCATCCCAGAAGATGGCGTCATTATCCGAGGCGCGGACGAGAGTGAGCTCATGCTTGAATCCATAGACCAGCTTTTCATAGTCCTGGGCAAAGCCGAAGATATGCTTCAAGGGGATGGTGAAGGAGAAGGTTCCCTTATTAGCAGGCTTGGCGATGACGTAGGCCCTCCGCGCTGCAAATCCTAGATTCTCGGCAGCAGCCTCTGCAGAGGTATCCTTCACCCAAAACTGGTTGAGGCCTTGGGACTTGGAGAAATCGTCTGGATAGGTGAGTAGGCCCATCATGGTGGTGGCGACCCCCGGATCGTTCAAATGCTCGATCGTCTGCCCGGAAAGCTTGTAGCTGATGGATTTGAAGAGGAACATCATCGCATTATTGATGAGGGAGATGAGATTGGCATCGGCATAGGCCGACCCATCATTCTTCTGGAGCCTTCGTTCCAGCAAGATGTAGCTCTCGGAGGGATGAAGGAAAAGATCCTGCGACTCGATGCTGAGGCGGATCTCGGTGCCGGACCTTTTCAGCTGCGTCCCAGTGATGGGATGGTATTCGAAAAATTCATACTCCTGGACGCTTTCGTCGAAAGTCAGTTCTTCGGTGATAGCAAGCATTTCAGCCATCATATATTTATTTATAGCGCCGGACGAAGTCTTGGATGGTGGCGATGCCACCGCTCGAGATGAGATTATTGAGGTGGGCATGCTGCTGAGGGGTCCTCTTGGTCTTGGTGGTAGGTGCTGGGGGCTTCTTGGGCTTCTTGCGGGTCACTCGATGAATGACGTGGTCTACGGCTTTCGTCGCTCCTTTCTCCAATCCCTTGATGGCTGCATTGGAAGCGGCGCTCACGGCCTTGCTTCCCAACGTCTTCGCGGCAGAAGAGGTGAATACTTTTCCACTTGATGGCTGCATTGGAAGCGGCGCTCACGGCCTTGCTTCCCAACGTCTTCGCGGCAGAAGAGGTGAATACTTTTACAGCCAGACTGGCGATGGTATCGAATAATCGACTACATATCTCCGGCGATATCCGTGATTCACTACTTAAGGCATTTATTTACAGGAGCTTCCGATGCAGTGTCTGGTACTCCTTCCTGCTGATATGCTTGGCTTTCTTCATGGCGTCGAGGATGGCCACGATTTCATTGCGCAACCCATTATTCCCAGCCTTATAGGCAGCAGCGCAAAGATCGAGGCGATCCAGCAATTGGTCGAAGCATTTGGGAAGAAAGACGGTTTGGACCCCACTCCCATACTTATCTTGCTTATAGAGGTACGAGACGATCTCCTTCCACTTCTTGCTTTTGCTAGCCTTGGGGGTCTGTGAGACTGCAGAATTACCTTGATACATAGCATTCGATATTCGATGCTCGTAGGATATCACCATAGGTATTCAGGTCGTCCGCCTCGAAATCTTCCGGATGCTTCATGACCATGAGCTCCCATAGGCCAGGGGTACCCCTATAGCGCTCGTCATCGACAATGATATCGTCACCATCGAAAGTGACAGGGAGACTCCCGATCATGATGGCGCCTTCTTCCACTCGCAATCCAAAGGTATGATCGGCTTTCGGAGTCATACTGAGCTGAAAATAATGGGTGGCTTGCGGACCGAGATTGGTAGTCAGGGCTTGCCCAATGGGTAGTGGATCGTCATCGCCTTCAGCAGCAGCAGGAGGAAGGGCAGGCATGGGGGCGGGTAGGGTGAGATCATCGATCTTTTTGGTGATCTGGGAAGCGGTCTCCTTTTGCGTCTCGACGACGGGCTTGAAGATCTTGGAAAGATCGCGACTGAGTCCGATCTTATCCAGGCGATGCTGCATATCATTAGCCTGAATATTACGCTTGGTCTCCTGCAGGTCCCTAGCAAGCGCCTCACGCTGCTTAGGATCGGTAATCTTGATGAACGTCATTTTATTTATAGCATTACGAACGCCCCTAGGCGATGGATCGAACGCCTCTAGGCGATGGATCGAACGCCTCTAGGCGATGGATCGAACGCCCCTAGACGATGGATTGAACGCTATAGGGCGTTGGAGCATTTGGGGGAGCAGAAGACTTCCATCCTATGCGCGATTTTATGATCGTGCTCCCTTACCATCCGGACTTTTACGTCTGACCAGAGGGTGGCAAATTTAGGCATGGGAATAATCTCATGGCAGATACGGTCCAAAGCCTTACCGCAAGCACGCCTTAGGAAATAGCCTCGAATGCCTCTTGCATTTATCGCTTGGCAATATGGAAGGGTACGTGCATTGATGGCCTCGAACCGTCTTGATGCAGCACTGGGGTCCGAGCGACGGCCGTCGGCGGGGATGGCAATTATAGGACCTTCCCTTGAAATATAGGTCATTGATCCGATGAGTATACCTTTTGGCACCGCATCTGCTGCAGTCATATCCTAGGATCTCATCGTTAATAAGCACTCCCTCCCAGCGGTCCTTGCATTTAGGGGGTGGTCGTGGGGGCTTGGGGGCATTCTCCCGATCCAAGTCCCTTTGATTTTCGAGGAAAAATTCCTGCATTATTCTTTATCTTATACTCGATAGAATTCATCCAGATTGCATCGATACTTTCCATTCGTCTTTGGGCTCGTGAGATCGATGGTCATGAATCCATGAGGCTTGCCCCAAGAACGATTGCATAGGGTATCGAACTGAGCCGGGATGAGATCGCTGCAATGGTCCCGGCGGATATGATCGCGATTCTTGGCATCCTGCTCGAAGAGTAAGATGAAATTAGCATTCTCCCGGATCGATTGCCGAGGGAGCTTGAAGTAATTTTGGCAGAGGTAGAAGCAATCAACGTTATTATGGCGCCCACGTAGTAGTCTTCGAACTTGCTCTGCTTGCTGAGCATCAAGTCGTCGAAGACCATGAGATTCTTGCGAGAGGCGTCGAGGTCGCGGGGATCGGGCACGTCGGTCACCTGCTCTAAGAAGAGGGGCTCGATACCATTTGGTTTGGGCGGGGGCTTCATCACGTCCACCACATCGATCAAGGGGTGCGGATAGCGATCCTTGATGGAAAGAAGCTCGCGGATATCGTCTTTCGAAAATCCTTTCCCACGCGCCCGCTGCAGCAGCTGATAAATGGGCTGGTGGAGCGATTTTCCGAAGACGTAGAGTCGATCGTAATCGAGCCATCCGTCACGCAAGAGGAGGTTATTCAGCAGCGTCGTCTTGCCGCAGTCCGATTTTCCGATGATCAGACCTCGGATAGATCGCTGCGGGAGGAGAAAGTGATTATGCCTACTAATGGTGGTAGGCTCATCGTCGGTAAGGTCTTCAACGTCCATTTATCTATATAAAATGACAATGTTCTGCTTGAAATGCAAGAAGAAGACGGAGACAAAAGGCTTGAGCGAGGTGGTGGCAAGCAATGGGAGGCTGCGGAAGGTCGGAACCTGTGCCGTCTGCATAATTTCACCGGCCCCGGGACCAAGCTTCATAAGCGTCTGAAGGCAGAGGCCCTGGTCCATGCCCATCAATCGCATGGATAAGGCCTCCTATCATCACGATCTCTGCTATGCTCAGCATCATGATACGGCCCCTCGCAATTCCATCTGCGATAAGACCATGATCAAGGAGCTGGATGGTATTCAGCAGCCCACGGCCCGCGAGCGCATGGATCGAAGTATCGTCAGACCCATCATCGGCACCAAGGCTCGATTTGGGCTGGGTGTGAAGAAAAAAAAGTACGCTGGTCGGATTATCTAGCCGAAGAGCTGCATAAGCCAGTCAAACGCAAATTCCAAAAGAGGCGCGTGGTGGTGGGTGGGGTGGATGAGACCTGGGCAGCCGATATCGTAGATATTAGCGCCTTCTCCCGGGATAATCGAGGCTTCAAATACCTCTTGAGCATCATCGACGTCTTCTCCAAGTATGGCTGGCTAGTGCCGCTCAAGGATAAGAAAGGTGCGACGGTGCGCGATGCCTTCCGGACCATCTTCAAGGATCGCACCCCGCAGAAGCTATGGACTGATAAGGGCTCTGAATTTTATAATCGGGAGGTGAAAGATCTGCTCCGGAAGCATGAGATCGATCTCTACTCAACGGGAAATGAGGAGAAATCGAGCGTCGTCGAGCGCTGGAATCGCACCATGAAGGAGAGGATGTTCAAATATTTCTCAGCCAATAGCACGCGCGCCTACCTCCCCATCTTGGAGGATCTCGTCCGCCAGTATAATACCACCAAGCATCGATCCATCAAGATGACTCCCACCGATGCAAGCAAGAAAGAGCAGGAGGCTAAGGTCTTTTGGAATCTTTACGGAGATCTCCCACCCATGAAGCCTCATCGATTCGACGTCGGTGATAAAGTCCGAATCATCAAGAAGAAGCGCACTTTCGAGAAGGGATATACTCCGCGCTGGACTGAGGAAGTCTTCACCATCTTTCAAATCCTAGCGACGCAGCCACCGACCTATCGCCTCAAGGATTTTCACGATGAGGAGATCCAGGGATCCTTCTACGAGCAGGAGCTGCAGCGCACCGATCAGGAAGTCTTTCGCATCGAAGATATCCTACGGCGGCGAATCAGGGGAGGGCTGAAGGAAATCTTCGTAAAGTGGTTGGGATATCCTAAGTCTTTCAATTCAAGGGTCAAAAAGTCCGATTGGCAATAATCCCAGTAGTCTTTCCGGTCGCTCGAAAGAGAGAGACCAGAAAGGCTGTGAAGCTATCCGTGGTGAGACGTGATCTTTTTATCCATGGGTTCGATCCTTCCTTGCATCGCACTGACTGCCTCCTGCTAATTTTTAGCATACCATCCCTTGGTGACCGGTTTGTCTGCTCATTTTCCTTCTGGCAGATTGTGGATCGTATGCCCTTGCATATCGATATCCCCTTCCATCTTACCACCTGCCATGGGTAGGCACTTTGCCATATATTTCTCAATGCGATCGAAGCGTTTCTTTTCTTCCTCGAGAGCTTTCTGGGTAGCACCAAGCTCAGCCTCTAGGTCATCGATACTTTTCATACTTTCTTTCAGCTGCTGGGTGACCCATTTCGTCGTCACGGCGTCCGAGCTATCCCGCGGCAATCCAAGACTGGTGATGCGATGATCGCTCATATTGAGATCCCGAAGCATCCGCCAGACTTGCATGCGCTTCCTCGAGTGAGATCCAAATTTATCCATTTATCTATAGGTCGAAGATAACCTCCTCGAGCGTCCGACCTTCCGAAAGAAGCTTCAAGACGTGCAAGCAAAAGTGCCCTAAGACCACGTCGTCGCGTCGCTGGATTTCATCGGTATTATATCGAATCTCCGGCCGCAGATAGTCGATGATCTCGTCGGGCGGAGGTAGGCCATAGGGATCGAAGTAGACTTTGAGTCCTCCATGCTTATGCCAGCACATCCAGTGCGTGCCAGGGCCATCGCGATCGTCGTAATTCAGGATGCCACATTCGATGGGGCGTGGGGTGGGTGGTAGGGGATTGCGCATGAATACCCCTCTGAAGTGGGGGATATG
>MJUU01068412.1:686-47202 GCA_002080025.1 Modiolus philippinarum | reverse complement strand
GGCATCCGCACCCGTCAGAGCCTACTAAGGAGGGATGGGCATCCGCACCCGTCAGAGCCTACTAAGGAGGGATGGGCATCCGCACCCGTCAGAGCCTGCTAAGTGCAGAGGGGCTTAGCCATGGGTGATTCGATAGTGTCCGTGAGCAAGGGTGCTGATGCCATCGGGGAGGATGTGACGCTTGTCGTCTTTGGCGGAGAGAGCGAACTTGTTGATCTGCTCGGCGTAGATCCGATGGAGATGGCTCCGGAGGATATTCATCGGTCGATGAATTTCTTATTGAGTGGTGAGGCATCGCTTGTAGTCCTCGAAGGCGATGCTGCGCTTGATGACGCTTTTGGTGACCCCCTTCGCCTTCTTGGTGATCTCACCATCATCCACCTTGAAAGCGTATAGCTTCACTCGAAGCCCCACGAATTCGGTCATAGCCTTGCCAGCGCACTCGTCCTTGAATTTTCCGAGGATCTTCTTATTCACGCCAGTGGGGATGCCAGAGGAATGCTCGTCTGGGTAGTTGGACGTATCAAATTTTTCCTGGACGTGTGGAGCGATATCCTTGTAGAAGTCGTCGGTCTGGATCTCATAGGCCAAGCTGTCTGTGTCGGTGAAGAGAAGTCGAGCCTTATCGTCGTACATCTTCCTCATGAATCCATAGTGGAAATCATACATGAGAAGGTTTGAAATATCCAAGATGCAGGCTCCTAGGTAGACTGGCTTATCGAATTTCAGCTTGGTCTTCTTCATATGTACGGCTGCTAGATTCTCGGTGAAGACCACTCGACGATCGAAATTGGGCTTGGCCACGAGCTTCAGGGCCTGCTTTTCGGTGGTGACTAGGTTGACGTCTACGCGCTTCCGGATATTCTCCATGCCGAAGACTTGCTGAAGACCGAATTATTCATGAGCTTGAAGAAATCCTTCTCAGAGTCGGTCTTGGCCTTGGCGCTGAGAGCGGTATTTAGGTCGATATATTTCTTGAGCCATGGGGATTGTCTTAACCTGATGATCCGATGGACTTTGGTGAGCTTCATTCCCTTCTCCAAATACATCTTGAGATTTCGATAGTGAAGGACGTATTTCTCACGCTTGCCTAGATGAGGCACCAGCTTGCGGACTCCTGTGGGGAGAGGCTGTGACATCGCCCATCCGTAAAGATTATTAGCGTCGAGGTAGGTGAGATGCTTGGTGGGCCGAGAGGCGTCGTACGTGCTCATGTAGGGATTATTGGCCTGGGCGTGGCGATGGGAGATCATGGTGACCCCTCCTCTGGTGCCCCTCTCGAACATTAGCAGCATGTCCGGATCGGAGAGAAGCTCCAGTCTTTGCCCACTGATTTTGAGGGCAGCGTCGTAGGACAATCCGGGCAATGTGAAGTAGTGGGCAGGATCAAGCCCATAGTGAGTCTGGCAGATATCCCTGAAATTCTCGAAGATGTCGGTGAGCAGCAAGACGTCAGTTTCTAGGTAGAGATTGTGATAATCTCGTTGGGTCTTGCATTCAAAGGTCTCCCAGACCTTCTGAGCGTGCGCGTAGTCTTCGTCGGTGATGCTCTCCCCGGAGAGTGTGCTGTAGAAGGCTTCTTTGGGTGGGAGCTGAGTCTCTTCCAGCTTAGCCTCCCCATCCATATAATCGTAGGGAAATATCCCCTTTCGAATCATCAGCTCGTGGTGATCGTCAAATTTTGCCTTCACGGTCTTGAATTGGTCGGGGGTGAGGTTCTTGGCTTGCTTATCCAGCGGGCTGAGCGTGAAGCGTAGCGAATCGACGAATCTGATTCCCTGATCTCCCACCTTCTTGGAGAAGCTGATATATTTCTCATCAGTATTGGAGATGTAGTTGATCTTACCCTCAGAGAATCCAAGCTCCTTGACGAAGATGTGGGAATCATACCCACTCAAATTGTGGAAGAAGATGGGGACGTGCTTTGGGAGCTGGAAGTCCAGATTGCACTCGTTGTGTGCTGCGCCTCGATATTTCCCAGTAAGATGGTCGTGGTCCCGAACCTTATTCAATCCCAATTCATCCCCGCAAATGTGGCAGTGCGTGCTTTCTTCGAAGCTCTCCTTGTCCTCGTCGGTCATCACCATGGGCTTATTCTCCTTGTATAGCTTACCAATGGTCTGCACTTCCTCCTCCATACACTCCACGAATTTCTTGGCTGCATCCTCACCGCAATAGATGACCCGATCTTTGTAGTCTCCATGAGCGTACTTCACGTAATAGCAGAAGCCTGATGGTCGCTGAAGCTGGTAGGCCTTCGTGTAGGAGTGTGATGGATCCGGCTGGCAGGTGCTGAACTTCTCCGTGAAGCACTCAAAGTCTGCATTGATGACGAATGGAGCTCTCATCATCTTTTCGTGGTTGTGGAAGGCTAAGGTGGTCCCTTCTTCTGGCATCTCGATCCTGACGGCCTCTTTCTGACTGCAATATTCCATGTGCTCGTCCAAGATATCTTGCCTGGAAAAGTGGGAGAGGCATTTGCGGCAGAAGAAGAGTGACTCTTTGTGACCGGTCACTTGAGACGTCAAAAGACGTGAAAGGCTCTTGATCCAGCAGTAATGCTGCTTGCCTTCGCGAGTCAGGAAGAGGAGATCTACGTGGGTGGAGCCCGTATTCTTGGATATCCTGAGGGGATATGAGGGGATAGATCTGAATATCCTCTTCCCCATCCTCACCCTTCTTTACGCCATCGAAGCCATAGACATTGACGTTGATGAAGGGATTCTGCCTCTCGAATTTATCGATCGCCTTGAGCGAGACTGGAAAGTCGATGCATTCGAATTTTAGCTCATCTTCCCATTTCTTGTACTGCGTCACTCGGCTGGCATGTATACGATCCACCTCAGTATTGTGAAGCGCTGATAGGACTGCCCACTGGAAGCAGCGATCGTCTTCATTTTTCACATTGATGATCGCCTTCTTTTTCGCGAGAAACGATGGGATAGGTATGAAGGAGCCCCCCTTGAGTGGCTTGAATTGGTTGAGGTGGATTTCTAGCTTCACGACGTGTCCGAAAGTCCATCCGCTCCCTTCCCGCATGTACTTAGCCATATTTTCCTTGATCTTCTCCATCATGAAGGCAATCTCCAAATCGAGGTCGGATGACTGGGTGAGGGTAGCAAGAGCTGATCGGAAGTAAGGAGTGATGTAGATATTTTCTCCCGTCGCGGGATTGGTCTTCACCATTTCTGCTAGGAGCAGTAAGTGCACCTTCAATCCCTTCTTCTTGGCGAGAGCATCTGAGATGGTGGTGAGGATCGTGCTCCGACTTACTTTGAGATATGTGGTCACGTCATGCGACTTTACGGGCTCGATGACGACCGTGCCAAATACGTCATTTAGCGCTTGACGCCTATCGGTGACCTTGATCTCATCCTCGACTGGGGCATTTCTGATATCTTCTTCGACCAGCTGAATGAGATCCTCTCTCTTGAGGCGGGAGAACTTGGTAAGGCCACGATTCTTGGCAAGTGCTTTCAGCTGCTTCTTGCTAAAGACTTCCTGGCGATCAAATTTACGGGTGGTTTTCTCCTCGATGAGCTTCGCCAAGGCCTCTTTTTTTTCCTGCTGACCCCCCTCAGACCCTCATCCTTAGCTATTTGGCGGAGGGTCTTCATGGTCTCTTTGACCACCATCTTACCCTCGACGGGAATGGTCTCCTCTTCTTCCGTCTCGCGAGGTTGCCTATTATGCCTCCAGCAAAGACCATCCTTCCCAGGCTTGCTCTTGCAGAACTGCCCCTTCTTCCTCTTGAGTTGGTAGCCGCAGGTGGTCTTCTGCTCCCTAGGCTGATGCTCAAATCGCTGGACTTGCTCCATCCAACAATTTTTACACTGCTGGGTGTGCTCATCCATCTGCACCAGGTTGGGGGCATTGCAGCACTGATGCTGCTTTTGGGGGGTGGGGGTGCTATCTTCCAAATCTTCCTCATTCTCCAGGAAGAAATCCTGGAACTGATCCATCTTATTTCTTCTGGATGCCATATCTTTATTTATTTCAATCTCGGACGTAGGCACACTTCTCTTTAAGGTGTCCTGTAGAGACTGACTTCTGCTCCGTACGAAAGACATAATTGTTGTATTTACCCTATGATCAATAGGAATGCCGTCCGTTTGCATTTTGCCCTCGAGGTAGGGATTTTTATGCAGGATTTTGCATGAGTGGTGCAGAATCCCCCTTTTGGTACTACTTGCATCATAAGGGAAATTATATTTTTATTGAAAGTAAATCAATCAATCATTTATGAAAATTGTTACATTTGCCCCAAACATGTGCATTGTTGTCACAAACATATTGTTATTTATTCATTGAAAAAGCTTTTTGACCTCTTTAATACATCGGCAAACGAATTCTGAAGCAAAAACGATGAAACGGGGAATTCTAAAATCATAAATCGAAAATCACGGCAATTTACATCCAAAACGAATTGAGACAGTATGAAAAACACAAAACAAATGAATAAAAAATGAACAAAAAAAAAAAGAATATGAAAGACTTTTCTCTGAACAAATTTTCATCTCATTTGTAAACTTCATTTTTTCCCTCATACATTTAAGATTTTCACATTATTACAATATATATTCTGAAAATAAGCATGGAATCAGGGTTTTCTATCATTTTAAAGGTTCCCGCTTTTTGTTCACTCCTTTTAAGATCATATTATTGTCATTTATCTTGGATTTATGATTTTAGGGTTGATGATTTGATATTAATTTGGAAATTGATTTCAGAGATCATATTCATTTTTCAAAAAATTAAGATGATCAGAAAAAAAAATGTTTCTAATCAAAGGTAGTTAAAACTCGCAATATTTTTTATTTATTTACCTTTGTACATCCTTTGATCCTGTGTGACATGACAGGTAACATCTTGATTACAGTTCAATTATGTAAACTACGTGTAAATAAGTATTTATTAGAATACAATACCCCCAACTTGCGTTCATTACATTTGATGCAGTTCCATTTCATACACCATAATGATCATTATATAATCATCACAATCAGTTTTAACTTAATTATTCCAAAAAAATATAAGTTCACACTTTATTTTATCACTTACAATATTAAATATTCGTTGCAGAGTTTAGAACTGTTATTAACTGTAACTTCGGTAGTTTGTCATTTATAATCATTTATTTTTAAAATCATTTTTATTATATTCTTATCTTGGATACTAATTTAGGACATCCTAACTTAGGATAGTCCTAAGATAGCTTTGTTATTCAATCAAAGACATGTCTTAAGATGGTCACAACAGTGTCCTTAAAGTCATAAGACATGTCTTAGGACATATCTTATGATAGTTTCGTTAACACGGGACCAGATATGTAAAAAGGTAAAACTTGCGTCTATTAATTATAAAATCTTATTGTTAAGAACTATTCAAGCATGCCATTCAACACTATTGTACGGTCGGTTACTAGTAATTCGAAAAATGTAAATATAAGATATTTATAAGAATGTTTACTTCAATATAATAGAACATCAATTGCCAATGGATTTATAACGTTTCGTATTAATGTAGCAGTGCAACAGGGGCGGTGTTCTCGAAAGCATCCTAAGATTCGTCGTAAGACATACCCTTTGACCAAGTTTAGGGTGGACTATCGAAAGTATCTCATACTAATCTTATGTTAGGACATCCTAAGCGAATCTTAAGTGTAAGATTTTAATTCTCTGTATTAAATTTTTACAAAATATTGATCAAAGACAAAACTTTTTATTAGATTGATTACCAATTTTATCTACTAACATGTATATAATGAAGCGGACAATTTAAAGTATAAATGTAAAATATTATCGAACAGTCATTTAAATGTACAGTTTGTTTCGAAATGACAACGATAATCATAAATTGTAAACATTTGGTGAACACTGAGTTCAATGTTAAAACTCGTGCGAAGTTTCTAAAGTGATACGTGATTATTGATGAGTTCGTATTGATTTATGTTCATCCGGAAGAAAAAATATAGAACAAAAGGCGAAATATAAGGTTAGGATTGAGATAGTATGATCTTAAGACAGCTAATTAGGTGTCCTAAAGTTAAGACGAAAAATGCGAAATATCATCAAATAGGAGAGATTCGGGAACACGACTTAGGACAATGACGTGTTTTGGGATTTTTCAAAAACTTTGTCCAGAATTTCAGGATTTGCTATAAAATGTCGGAAATTTACTAGTCGGTGACTAATACCTATCAAAAATTTAACAAAACAAAAACAAAATGAAGCCAAATTGAGGATATGAATCTCAAAACTGCAGTTACCAAACCTGCAGATTAAAATCGAAGGCACAATACGTACCGTTCATCAATGTCATCCTACTCGCCAACCTCTCCCCGCCCCCTCCCCCCATTTGCAAATCATACTCGATGTTGACGTTTAGAATGTCATTTTAAGGTCCAGAAAAAAATTTTGATTGACTATCCAAGTCTGACGTGCGCTTAAAATTTGGGTATCGCACAGTAAACTTTCAAAACAGCATTACACGTGTTTTACACGGATTCTATTCGACAAAGACTTTTTTGTACACGAAACAGTCTTCTTCATTTGGTTAGTTGTAACAACAGTTTCACAAAGTTGTTCCTACAAGTTAAGAATAAGAATAAGATTTCCAGAGATACTTACGGACTTAGGTAAGAAACTGAGAAATACATCAGTTATAATTAATTTTATTACATACCTAGTAAAAATATTGCATTTTTTGAATGCCCAATATGACTTGAAGAAAACAGTTGATATTTTCAAACCCCAGCAAAATAAACGGTCATTTTCCCGGACCGTGAAAATAACCTATTAATTTCCCGGATGTGAAAATATTGACAGTGTACTTCCGGTCATATTATGTTGTCGAAAGTATGTAATAAATATTTTTATACATGGGCACTTCAATATAGGCCCAGTTAACATCCTTCGACCAATATTGGCCCTCGACTTCGTCTCTTGCCAATATGAGAGTCTCGGGATGATAACTAAGCCAAAATGGAAATGCCAATGCATTAATTTCTATTCATTATACCTTACATAATAAAGAATCGGTTCTATTGCATGAGACATAGTCACTTCGCATGAACAATCTGGATTAACTTGATCTTGTGGCGAGCGCTGAATAACCCTATTTATCACCGGCGAATAACCCGAATTATCGAAGAAAGTTACAACGTTAGTAGAAAAACCTTATTATTCATAGCGGATACCAGAAAGTTACAACGTCCATTTAATGAACTTACTCACCGGTATATATCACCAAAAAGTCTTGGAATAACCTCATCACAATGACAAGTAAACAACCACGACGAGCTGTATTTTAACATTTCGAAGTTTGATTAGAAAATTTTGTTAAAAGCTTAAAAATTGCAATAAATTTCCGATGCTTGCTTGGTGCATTAAACAATTACTGCCCAAGAAATCGGTGAATATCCCAAATTGTCAACTGCACTAAGGTTTTTTTCCTCTCCGGCTAAAGCCCTTGCAAAAAAGCTTATTGCAGTTGACGGTATGGAATATTTACCTCTTTCGAGGGCCATTATTGCATAATCTTCAAAAAAAACATAAGCTAGTTCTTAACGTATGCTACGGTCATATGAGTATGCTAGGGTCATATGTGCTTTGTCTTTCTCTTGATACAAAAAATAGATTTAGCACCTGCCCAAAATACAAGTATATTAGTCACTCACATGCATATTGTTAAACTTTCCTCTCTACGCATTATATTACGTTATATGGCGGTATTCCTATAAAGGAGGGACATACAAAGTACAAACAAACGAAAAATCGCATAAATTAATAAAAAAAAATACAACAATTGATTTTTTATAGTGCAAACTGCAATGACACAACGAAGACGTTTAACAAATCATATTCCCTTCTTTTTCCTATTTCATTACATATGTACCGAAACCTACTTAGCGAGAATCGAGAGAAGTAAAACTCACGAAAAGGTTTATAAATCAAAATCGCGAAATCTAAACCACGCGAAATTATCCACTTTTGCAGAATAGGCGTTTAATATTTGGAATTTCCAAAATGTTAATCTGAGCATTTCTTTGTAGTACAATGTACCTACTCTCACTATTTTATAATGACAAGTTATCTTAAAATCGACTTGATGAGCGCCCTGTGTTTGTGTATATGATGTAAATGTAATTTGCTTCAGAAACGAATGACAGTGGTTGTAGGAAAGGGTCTGAATGGCATATTTAATCCATGGGATCAATATAGGATCAAATGTAGTTTCAATTAAACAAGTCGTTTCTGTGATTTTTATTATTTTTCTTTTTTTTTGTATATTCCCATTGGGTCGAATGCCAAAATATATATTTTACGAAAGGATATGGAGTAAATGACAATGAGACCATAACACACATGTTAACTCCAACTGCAATAATTTTAATGAGCTGTATGGCCATTTCAGAAAGTAATTCCTCATCAGCAGCACCAAAAGCCAAACATATACATTGTATCCCAGCTTGCTTCCATCTTCGATCAGGAATTGACTTGTCGGATACTTTCCGAAAGACCATCTAAGGACAATTGTGACTAAACTTGGTTCTAATTGGACTACTAGTTTCAGAGAGGATCTTTTAATGTGTTTTCCAAAGGATCTAGTGTTAAACTATGTTTCCTCTTGGGTGATCTTAAATAACGGACACACCTGATAGAGTTTTTTTTTCGGCAAACAGTATCTAACTACGATTATGAATAGTTTGGTTCTAATTGAAGCAGTAGTTTCTAAGATTTTACAATGTGTTTTCCATATAACCATCGTTAAACTACTGTTCCACAATTAAGGATGATTTATATCAAATTAATTTGTAGCATCTTACGTAAATTATTTTTCATCAATTAAACTCCAGTAAAAAAGGTTGTCATGCTGGAAAAGTTATAAGTACACTTCATGCTAATAAATAGTATGTTTTAGGAAGACATGCATTTATTCAATAGGTAAGGAATCCAATCTCCTAAAAGATTCCCCCTGCTTGAGGTGTATGCTCTGTATAGTGTCTGTTATGGTGTACTTCCTCATATGAGAATTTCTCATATGAATGAACTATCAAAATTCAACATTTGACTTTCTTGTTTTGTAAAAAATAAAACTATTTTTCCGGCCGTCTGTATATATATTGATCAAAACTCCCGATTTTGCTTGCCAAGTTTTCTAACAAACCACTCTATGAGTGCTATGTGATCATTTATATGTTGTATTGTCTATTGCATTGGTGCCTTTGTGGGGCAGTTGGTGACTGTAAGAGTACTTCGCCCAGATATGTTATGCTTATTGACAACCTCGCATCCACACAAAAATTATGTAACAAAGGGGGTGGATGTAGCATTGTTCAACATTTAGCAAGGGAATTCCGCTTAAACCGGTGCTAGTGGCCGTCTTAAGCTTACTATGAGGTAAGAGTGTTTTTCTTTGTTTGAAGGCCTCATGTTGACTTCAAGATGAAGAACACCAATGAAAGCATTGTTCCTTTGCTTAATCTTATCACTTGTTTATGGGGATTTTGTCTTATGTACATTTACTCCATATCCCTTTATTTATTTATTTTCCGCTTACTGGTATTTGATGTATTCATTTTTGCCAAAGTCCCGTATTACAATGTATCTTTCAATACAACGAAGTATGTGCCACTGACATGAAAACAGCAAAATCAAGGACACATTGTGCATTACTGTGTTTAGCGTCAAACTACCTGCAGTGCAAAAAACCAAACAAACCGCATAAATAAGTAGGAAAAACTACTACAACAATTGATTTTTTTATAGTGCTGATGGTTCAAGAAGTAGTTATTTTTATTATCTTTGTGACGAAGTTATCAATTATGAATGTCATAAATTTCATATCAGATTTTAGAGACAGTTTCAGTGCTTGTACTGAAATGATGCACAACACAAGTTTTCGCTTCTGAATGTGTTAAATATATTAGGGCATTGAATTATTATTCCTAATAACCAAACAATTACAGTACAAGTATGCAATGTCGTAAACTTCTTAAGTTCAACTACTTTAAAATGAGAGTACTTGCATTCTCACAATTACTTATATTTGCAATTGTACAAGTGGAAGGGGAGCTTACGTCACAACTTTATTACGTATTTTCTGGAAAGCAATACAACGAAGCATGTGCCACTGACTCGAAAACAGCAAAATCAACGACAGATTGTGCATTACTGTGTTTGGCGTCAAACTACTGCTGCAGTGCAAACTATTATGATGGAGAGTGTCGACTGAATGCAAACTGCAATGGCGCAATGAAGACGTTTAACAATTCATATGCAATTCGGAAGCCCTTCAATGTGGGTAATTGGAATATACTATTGTAATTTAAAATACTGTAAACGGGAAAAATTTTCGCGAGGGCTTTATTTTCGCTAATTTCACGATTGGCACATATTTGCGAAAATTTCCCCCTCGTGTAAATATGTTTTCATTATATATGTAAGGAAACCTACTAAGCGAGATTCGCGAAAAGGTTTACAAATCAAAATCTCCAAATTAAACCACGCGTTTACAGTATAGGCGTTTTATATTTGGAATTTCCGAAATGTAATTCTAACAACTTGTTTGTAGTACCTACTCTCACTATTATATTATGCCAAGTTATCTTAAAATCGACTTGATGAGCACTCTGTGTTTGTGTATATATTGTAATTGTAATTTGCTTGAGACACTAGTGTTTTCGTTGGGGAACGAATGACAGTGGTTGTAGGAAAGGGTCTGAATGGCATAATCCTTAGGATCAAATGTTGTTTCAATTGACCAAGAAGTTTCTGAGATCAATTTTTTTATATATTCCCATTGGGTCGAATGCTAGATTATATATTTCACGGAAGGATATGGAGTAAATGAACATGAGACCATAACACACATGTTAACTAAAACTGCAATAATTTGGCCATTTCGGAAAGTAATTTCTCATCAGCAGCACTAGAACCCAAACATACATCCCAGTTTACTTTCATCTTCGATGAGGTATAGACTTATCGGATACTTTTTGAATGACCATCTAAGGACAATTGTGACTTAACTTGGTTCTAATTGGACCATTAGTTTCAGAGAGGATCTTTTAATGTGTTTTACAAAGGGTCTTGTGTTAAACTATGTTTCCTCTTGGTTGATCTTAAATAAGGTACAAATAGTATCTAATATTTTATGAAAGAATATGGAGTAAATGAACATGAGACCATAACACATATGTTAACCCCAACTGCAATAATTTTAATGAGCTGTATGGCCATTTCGGAAATTAATTCTTCATCAGCAGCACTAGAACCCAAACAAAGGAAATCCAAAAAATGTTTAAATTGCATAAAACCAAATGAAATCCGAATAATCAGCAAAGGACAAAACTACGATGGAGGGAGTTAATCCTTCGGTTTTAGAATTTACATAAATTTAGATAATATTAATTGAACAAAGTGTACACATGAATTATTATCTCATGTACAAGTACACCATATCTATGAATAATAAAGAGCATACATCTCTACCACGGGGAATTGTTTTACCAACTCCACACTGCAATAAAAGACAAACTCCTGTATTAAATATTTTATGAAAGAATATGGGGTAAATGAACATGAGACCATAACACATATGTTAACTCCAACTGCAATAATTTTAATGAGCTGTATGGCCATTTCGGAATTGTGAATAGTTTGGTTCTAATTGAACCAGTAGTTTCTGAGATTTTATAATGTGTTTTCCATATAACCATCGTTGAACTACTGTTCCATAATTAAGGATGATTTATATCAAATTTATTTGTAGCATCTTACGTATATTATTTTTCATCAATTAAAACTAAGGAGTATCTCCCTCTTGCAAAGCTCTGTTCTTAGCTGGTTTTGGCTTTTCATTTAGATCATATTGGTTTTTGTACTCTTTCGGTTTTTAAATATCTTTGAGTTTATGGTTAGATTTTATCTGCACTGAAGAGACATAAGTTGTCGAAATGCGCATATGCAGAAAGCAAAATCTCAGTAACTTCGGTATTTAGTTATTTGTTACCACTGGGTCGATGCCACTGCTGGTGGACTGTTAGTCCCCGAGGGTATTCACCAGCCCAGTAGTCAGTACTTAGGTGCTGACCCGAAAGCCGATTATTTTTGGAGAGTTGCAATATCTAATTTTTTGTAAATTTTGTTTAAAACTAAGGAGTATTTCCCTCTTGCAAAGCTCTGTCCTTAGCTGGTTTTGGCTTTACATTTAGATCATATTGGTTTTTGTACTCTTTCGATTTTTAAATATCTTTGAGTTTATGGTCTTCCAAACGTTTAGATTTTACCTGCACTAAAGAGACATAAGTTGTCGAAATGCACATATGCAGAAAGCAAATTTTCAGTAACTTCGGTATTTAGTTATTTAAACTCCAGTAAAAATTGTTGTCATGCTGGAAAAGTTATAATAGAAAAAAGAAGGGAAACGGGGAATGTTTCAAAGAGACAACGACCCAAAAGGGGGGGGGGGGTAATAACAACTCAAAGCCACCATAAGATCTTCAATGAACGGTGAGAAAACCCCACACCCAACGGTAGGTCTGAGTCGGCCTCTGAATAAAAAGTAATCAAGTTCAGCAAAATAAACATCATCCTAGACTCCTATAGACATAAAGTAAACTAACTAGAAAAAAGACAAGACACACAAAGGCTTGATAAATTTCCCGACTTAGGACAGGCGCAAATTGTGCGATGGGGTTAAACTAGTTTTATTGGGCCCAAACCTTCCCCCTACAGCCAATGCGATAAATCAAAAAACAATCATAACAACAGTAAAATTCAGTTGGCAACAGGACTGAGTCAATTGTGAAAAATTGAACTGAAAGAACTAAATATACGGACATAAACATGAAATCACAAGAGACTACTAGCAGTTAACTGACATGCCAGCTCCAGACCCATTACCAACTGATTAAGTAAGTTATGTACCCCCAGTATACAGCTTCCACCAAGATCCCTTCCTATGAGGAGTTTAGGATAATGATTTCATGCATATACCGGAATACATAACCCGTGTCCATGCAATACAGATTTTAGAAATTTAGAATGTGTTTAGTTAAAATGCAAAGACCCTATCAAAAAATCAATGTTAATACCAAAGAAGGCCATACGTAATGACTTGACGACAATACCGTAATTATAACCCTTATGAATAAGACAATTTAAAAGTTTATAAGTTTGTTGGGCGAGTTTATAAGTATTTTTTACTCTTATGTAAAACATTACCATAAAATAAGGGATGTGAAATACCAGACTTGATTAGATGTTTACAGGTTGCATTGTACTTATGAACTTAGTCTTTATATCGATGATAAAATTTAGTAAAGGTTTTAACTAGTTTGTGATAAGTACACTTCATGCTAATAAATAGTATGCTTTGGAAGACCTACATTTATTCAATAGGTAAGGAATCCAATCTCCTCAAAAGATTCCGGGTGCTTGGGGTGTATGCTTTGTATAGTGTCTGTTATGGTGTACTTGCTCATATGACAATTTCTTGTTTTGTAAAAAATCCCGTCTGTATATATATTGATCACATCTCCGATTTCGCTTGCCAGGTTTTCTAACAAACAACTCGATGAGTGCCCTGTGATCGTTTGTATTGTCTATTGCATTGGTCCCTTTGTGGGGCAGTGGGTGACAGTGTTTGTAAGCGTACTTCGCCCGATATGTTATGCTTACTGACAACCCCGTATCCATACAAAAAATATGTAACAAAGGGGATGGATGTAGCATTGTTCAACATTAAGCAAGTGAATTCCGCTTAAACCGGTGCTAGTGGCCGTCTTGAACTTACTGTGAGGTAAGAGCGTTTGTTCTTTGTTTGAAGGCCTCATGGTGACTTCAAGATGAAGAGCAACAATGAAAGCGTTGCTTCTTTGCTTAATCTTACCACGTATTTATAGGGATTTTGTCCTAAGTGCATTTACTCCATATCCCTTTATTTGTCTCTTTCTCGTTTACTGGTATTTGAGGCATTCATTTTTGCCAAAGTCCCTTTTTACAATGTATCTAATACTAATTCTCCCTTGAAAACAACGGATATGGAGTAATGCACATGAGACAAAGTCTCTACCAATACATTTGGAACCAAGCAATGGAACACTGCCTTGATTGATGATCGTCATCTTATGTATTCTCACTAAAGGTAGTTCGATCCTAATAAAAATTTCAGACAGATTTTTTTTCTTTTAAGATATTTTGTAGGTCTTAACCTATATATTGAAAAAATAAAATAAAAATGATATGTCACCGATCATCTTTTCCTGTTATCTGGCTTTGAAAATTAGGCCAAATTTAGTATGTTTTAACAATATTTACAAAGAATATATAGGGAACTGTGATAACATGCTTATTGTTTATCTTTCATATAAAATAAATATCGGATAGATTTTTTAATTTTTTCTATATTTCAGAAATATACACTTAAGCTATCTGTTACGCTGTAAAAATCTATATGTCGCCGTACGATTAAGAGAGATATTTTATATAGTTTACGAAATAGACAATGATTACGGAAAAAGGGAGCTTATTCGCGGGAAAGTGTATGCCAATTTATTATGACGTCACAGTGAATAGGCCAATACAGGAATATTCCGGTTTGAAAATTAAGTCAATTCCGCTTCCGACTCGTGTTTAGCAAATGCGCCAATCGAATGCGCCGTGTATTAGTGTCGAACTACCTTAAGTAATTATCAATCAGAAGCACAATACATCAGATGAGGGCTCAGCAATAACATGTTGTCAGAGTACCCTATATATTCTTTCCAAATGTTGCTGACAACATCTTTTTTAATTGGTCCTCACAGCATGATAAAAGAAGCAAAAGATCATGGTCATATCATCTTAATTTTAGTTATGTTATAAATAGAAAGCATATTTGCTTGGTTCGTTATTGGTAAAAACTCTTATTTTCAAGATATAGATCAAAAGGTACACATACAAATTTTTAAGTGCATTGAAGGGTATATGCATAACCATTTAGAATGTGCTGTGAAAGAGTGACCGATTGGTGTAATGTAAAATCTGGTCTGGAACAAGGATGTTTTCTTTAACATATTTAAAATGTGTAACAGAATTGCTATTGGAGATAGTAAAGTTACCATATTATTATATGAGATGATATTGTTTTAAAAGCTGTGAATTAGAATGACATTCAAACTTATCTACTTTAGATTAGTGGTATAGAAATGAAAATGAATTACAAGAAACTAAAATTGTATTTTTGTCAGAAATACCCATCTTTATCGCCAATTTCATGATGAAACATCGAAGTGGAATTTTGGCTTTTCATTTACTCAACATTTTGATTATAATTGGGGGGGGGGGCAATTGGAGTTCCAATAACAGCATAATAGTGATCTGATTTTTCTAATAATAGATAACAGGGAATTGGAATTTTCTAAATAACGCCAATCCGATTCTTCAAATAAAAGATAACAGGAATTGGACATTACAATAACAAATAACAGAGAATCAATTTTACCCAGTAATTAAATAACAGTTAGCTCCCCCTTGCCCGCCCCTATATTGTATGGCCAGAGCAGTGGCAAAATAAGCAAATAGAGAACTTAATCTCTTACTTGATCAGGGTAAAGTATATGTTGGCTTCCAGTTTTCTTCTCTCACCTCTTTTTGATACTCTTTTAAATAAAAAAAAATAAAATTGAAGTTAGATTTTTAACCTCAGTGTCTGAAAATTTTATGTTCCCAGATCGAGGATCGGGTGCATATTGCTTTTGGCCTGTCTGTCTGTATATGTGTCCAAAACTTACCTTTTCTTCAACTTTTGAACTATTTATGATAGACTGTTTATACACATCAAGCGTATAGGTCTATTCAACATAAACATACATTGGCAAAATAAAATGATCAGGTCAAAGGTCAAGTTCTTGTATTGTGGGTGAAATACAGACAAGCGTCAAGACTGAATATAAAAGATTATAACGGTAGGTTTAGTAAAAAAAAAAACATGGATCAGACTGATTTCTACGTAGTGGCTACATAGTTTACATTTGTCGCTATACGATCGCATTATGTTATGTAAGGCCGAGATTATCGGTATCTATCCCATAAACGTCGATAGCTCACAATGTCTTCAGCCTTTTCATCAGCAATGGCCTAAATCATTTAAGCCATATTCTTGTTTTTTTAGTGTTATGGGTAAAAAAATCAGGTCTCAATCAAAGTGAACCAAATTATGTAGATCTAGCCAGATCTGCCCCCTGATACATGAATTGCATGGTTGCGCTTATATTTGTGAACCTAAAGTTGCACTAAACCATGTTCTCATGAACCTTGCATATCTTTTACGTTTAAGATTGTAAGACGGACGACACTGGGTGGAACTATACTGGTTTAATAAATAAAACAGTCCTTGGAGTTCCTTGTCAATCTTGGGCTGCAGATGAACCCCATAGTCACCATAATACCCATTTGCCAAAGAATTACTGCCGAAATCCCGACCGAGAATACCCAGGCCCATGGTGCTATACCACTGATCCTGACAAGAGATGGGATTTTTGTCCAGTATTTAAATGCGGTACAGGTAAATAATTTATATAATTAAATATACATACAATAGTGTATTTGTAATCTTAACAAAAATCCAGATCATCGAAAACCAACTTGTCTCATTTTGGAGGGGCACGATCTCAAATTCAATGCGAACAAAAATGATCAGAACCATAGACAAATATGTCAGTACTTGGTCAGATACGTAGATAAAAATATCACCACTAGTCGAGTGCAGACAAAAGGAAGAAGCATTCCCAAAAAATTTATTTTTACTTAAGATATACTATTAACCATCTAGTTTTCGCGAGCAATAAAATATCGCGAAAATAAACCGTCGCGAATTTCTTTTATCAGTATAGAAATACATTAAAAGAAAAAAAATATCTACCTTGAACTTTACTAGAAAGGACTAAATGCGAAATAAAGTACTTGCGAAAATAAGTTAGTTTACAGTTCATGATCATTGCAATTACTAAATAATACATAAAATTTTGATCTGTTGGGATCCTTTTCAAAATGAGATGATTACTGTGCAAAATAGCACGTGAAGTTAACATCATAGATTAACACATGAACGTGTAGCCATGTAGAGGAATAAGAAAATTCTTGTTTTCTTGTATTTTTATCAAAGCAAAATTGAGCATGTGTGTCAATTTATATGTGTAGATTGCTTTTTCGACAATTTATTTCCCTGAAGTTCAGAAAAAATATTAATATCGGAAAGAACAGTAATGAAAATATTTTAAAAAATAACATATTACCAAAGTTACTGTGAATTTTGTTACCGCATATGGACATTTCGATAATTTATGTCACTTCAGTGCAGATCAATTCAATACATTTGGAAATCCATCAACCGAAACATATGTAAAAACTTATAGAGAAACTCCAAAATCTTCTATGGGCAGAGATATGCACGAGGGAGAATCTACAAAATGTTCTTAAAGTTAGATATGGCAAGTTTATAGATAAAGTCGGTTTCGGGCCAGCTCCAAAGTACTGGCTACCTGGTTGATGAATACCTTCAAGGACTGACATTCCATCAATAGAGGCATCGACCTGGTGGCAATGCATACTAAAATACCAAAGTTACTGCAAATTTAATCCCTTCAAAGAAAAAGGAAGAAGTGAAAAATACAAATCACCGTTGCTCCAAAATTAGGAAAGGACAGAGTTTTGCATTAAGGAGATACCGATGTTGGGGGTGTGCAAATCCTTCCGAACAACTCCTGTTCGTGTTTGGATTGAATACTGATTATTTTTTAGCATGCATGTCAAATTTGTTTTCTTGTCTTGCAAATGTTGAAATGCTTGTGAATTTGCTCACCGATAAATAAATCTTCGTTTTGGACAGACCGAACAAAATTTTATTTGGAAACCGAAAAGTAAAACTTCTTAATTGATAACATAGTGTATTTTTTATTTCTGAACCTATCGTTTGTCGTATTATTTCTTTTTGAAATTATTTGAATTAATTTCTGAAACCTAGAGTCATTCTATATTGTTGGTCTTAAATATGCAATATTTTTTGTTGAGAATGCCTGAGATATCAAAGGGCTGTTTGTTTTTAAAAAAAAATGCTTTATCCTTTTAAAAAAAAATCTCTGACATTTTAACTTAAACAATTCTTGTACACGAATGGCATCTAAAATTGCATTTCGGGGAAATATTTGTACAGCCATAAACATTTGATTTTAAAAATGTCGCATTTCCACCAAAAAGAGGGTTTCAGAACGGGTTGAAGGAGTGGTCTGACAGATTCGTAGAATCAGAGACTTTCGTACTTCACGGTTAGAAAACAACGTTCAAAGCAAAATAATGTACTTTCATTCACACACTTTTATGCATAATGCATCCAAAGTTCAAATTTTGACTCAGTAAATACGAATATTCCATATTTATGAAAAGTGTACATATGTTTGTACAGCAACCTAAGCATGTTGTAATTCTTGTTATGGCAAAACTGTATAGTTAGGCAGGAGAGAAATTAAATTAAAACCAAGAAGACGTCATAATAGCGTGAGTTGTTTTAACAACAGAAGGTGTAAAATAAATATTCATTTCAGAATGTGGTTCTGGCTTTTTTCTCTGCGATTGTGGTTTATGTATACCATATTTTTGGCGATGCGACGGTGTTCCTAATTGTCCAAAATCTGAAGATGAAAATCACTGCGATGATGGTATGTAATGTTAACATTAAGATATATTATATGTTTTAACCGATCGCTTACGTATAAAGCCAATCTCAAAGCAATTGCTAATAAAAAGAATATATTTTATACTATGGAGATTTTACAATTTCTAAAATGGACATTGTGCACACGTGCAAGCGAAAAATATAGATCATCATTTCGAATAAGATTAAAACGACTGGAATCTACCTTTATATGTTTCCTTCAATGATCGATAGCAGCCTGCAAAAGTTAAAAATAAATTTTGAAAAGTGGCAATTTTAGCATTCAATTCGAATTCATTTGGAATAATTCGCTAATCCTGTCCACACGCCATTTTCTCAGTTCGAATTTGAATGCGCATTTAAATTCGAATTGACTAATTCGCTTCGTAAATATCTAATAATCGTCAATTACCGTTCAGACAAGATGCGTATTAGAATGGCAATAGCAATTCGCTTTGTGACGGCGTCAGGACATGAATCGTTTTCCAATGCGAATTCAGCATGTTTGAATTGACTGATGCAAATTCAATTCGATTAATGTGTGAACGCAGCATAATTTTCAAATTCTGCCGGCTGCAATCGGTCATCTTAGTTCCCTAATTGACATCGCGACTGCACTATCATGTTGTTTGCGAGGAAAAAAAGTCATTTACTGTGTGTTAAAAATGCATACAGAGCTCTGTCCTTTTTTGATTGTGGTTTTCAATTTAAATTCAGTTTGGTTAGTTTTTCTCAGTTTTTAAACATCTTAGAGTGTATGATCTTATTTGCACTGAGATTTGCCAAATTGGTAAATGAATAATGTATTTTTACATTTACTTCGGTATTTTGTTGTTTTTCTTTATTTTGTTTTCTTTTTTATTTATTGATCTCTTTATTTATTTATTAATATTTATTTGTTGCATATTATTATTCATCTTGCCGTTATACTCCACTTATTTGTTTGCTTGTTTTTCAGTTCCTGAATGCTTGGAAGATTCTAAAGGACTATTGTATGTAGGAAATGCCAATGTCACAAGATCCGGAAAGCCGTGTAAACCCTGGACATCCCGACATACGCATCAGAGTACTAATACTTGGAGTAATTTGCCCAAAAATTTCTGCCGAAATTTGTATGGATTCAGAGACGATAAACCGTCTTGCTATACGGGCCATGAAGATAAAACTGTTTTGGAGGAATGTGAAATTCCCGATTGTGGTAATTTTTTTTTTTTTTTTTTTTTTCAATTTTTGTTTTTTAATTTAGATTAAAGAAACGATAAAATTCTTTTGACAGTACATATTTCTGGATCTTACAGAGTAACATCTTCAAGATCTGATCTATCCTAAATATGTCTTTTTAAGTAAACTTTTGCTGGTAATACATGCATTTAAGATTTAAGATTTGAATGGAATTTGTACGCCATAAGTTAAAACAAGCTCGGTTGTATTGTGAAATTTTTTATGTATCAACCTCTTTTACTTTGAAATTTAGATCAGCAAAAAAACAACATTATCAATTACGATCTCCTCTGCTTGATTCACGCTAGTGTCTTGTGATGAAAAAGACAGAAAGATAAAAACTTATACAACTGACTATGGAGCCATCATTGCAGCCAAATTTAATTTCCAATGCTTAAATGCTTCAGTACATCTTAAAAACCAATTAAGGGATATAGAATAATGCAAATGAGACAAAATTTCTACTAATACATGATCAAACAGTGTAATGGAACAAGGCTTTTATTATTGTTCTTCATCTTGAAGTCACCGTGAGGCCTTCAACAATGAGCTTGCCATTATTTTCTTCCAGATATTTTTACCTGCACTGAAGGGACATAAGTTTTCAAATGGTAATATGCAGAAAATTAACAAGAACTTCGGTATTGCATGGTGTCTGCAGGGTATAAATTTCGTATTATAAGGTTTTATGAAATTTACTGTGTAGAAACATATTTCATCATTGTTAGAAAATAAAATAAAATTTGAGTCTCATGGTGCATTTTAGGGCAAAAACTGAAATTTTAAAAAATAGGATTTTGCTTAGAAATAACAAACAAAATAACTTTATGAGGTGATAACTTTAAAAATTTATTAAAAATTTTGTTAATACTTTGCAAGTTTTTCTATTTCATTATGTTTTTTTTCATTCAAAAAGATAAAAATAAGGGGTCACCGTTGAAGTAAGAGGGATAAAATTGGAAAAGTTATATCTCTATCGATACCCATATGACATTCTATTATAAAGTTATCTCCCTTGCGTAATTTCTGTGTTTTCCAAAAAATAAATTTAAAGCACATGTGTTTTAGTTCAATTTGTAAAAGGATAGAGAATACAATACTTTTGAACTTTCTTTACATTTTCAACTATAGCTAGTTTGTTAAATTTCGAAATGTATGAAACTTGAATGAACAAGTAGTGTACAAAAATGGCTGAATAATACCATTGAGACACGTTACGTTATTCAGTATTTTTCATCTTGAATATTTCTCTCGAACGACATTTCGTTAAATTTATGTAAAATCTTACTCTACAAGACACGAATCATTGTTCTATACAATGACTATAAAACAAGTCTTTGGAATCTTTGTCAACCCTGCGGGGTTTTATGTTGGAAGTTTTTTACATCAGTCTCCATTTTTAATTTACAAATCTCAGTCCTAAAAAATTCAAAAAGGTTTAAAATAAATAAGCATATTTTTTATGTTGAAAAAAATAATCAACAAAAATTTTATGTTAAAGAGAGACATATGGTAGTTTATTGACCAGTTGGTCATAAACAAATCTTGTTTGTTGACTGAAGCAAACAGTAAGACCGAATAGGATTTTAGGGGTAACCACCGGTCCATAAACTGCTATTTTGTGCGAAATTCCATCGACTATTTGTTATATTATACTTTAATTCCAGCAATTTCATTTTCTTTCTCTTTTTTATTCACGACTAAAAAACTCTCATAGTTATCAGTATATTATCTTATAATGCAAAGAAATGAATATTTTTTTGACGATTGATTCAAAATACGCGTTATTGGAACGTACACGTACAGTCCAGATCATATGCGTATACTCATATGGTCGGATTGTACGAGAACGGTCTTCATCAAGCCAAACAATTCAGTATGATGACCGTTTGGGTATCTCATGACATTTCTTTAATAAAAAAACTGAAGGATGGTCACTCCTCAGGTTTTTGAAACTGTCTCTGACTATGGGAATTCTCTAATTTGATCCACTATGATGGATTTTTGCACACTGACTCCCAATTTTCTTTTCAAAATATGTTTGTATACATCTTGAATAAACTGTTGACAAAATTTGATGAAATTCTTGATATATCTTCATTGTATTCCCAAGGGCGATTGCCTTAATGCCAAGAAAATAAAAACCAAGAGGAGTTCGGTTTCCCACCAAAAGTTGAGGCACTTATATCTCAAAAAAAGGGCACACTTACCTAGCATTATTTTTTACTTAAAATGATGTATGATCAATGTTCTAATAAATAAAGATACAAATTTTAAAACCTTGATATTATAAACTTGAGGAGTGACCATCCTTAAGGTGTATGAATGAAGGTGAGTAGAGTCTAATACAATATAAGAGTGTTAAAACATGGGGTAGGAGTGGGTTACAATTCTTATAGGAAAAATGATAGATATGACAAATCAATCATGTTGTGACCCAGTTTGTGCAATCGTGGATCCGAATTAATACGTCCAAGCTGGAAATTTTTTATTCACTACTTCATTGTATTTCATGCCATATACTACAGATATTTAATTTGGAGAGACAGAATCAATGTCAGGACATAATTTCATTTTAGGGGTAACGCAAAAGGAAAATGGTTCATTAAGATATTTGTTTGCAGTATACATATTTCCTTGTTCGCGACGCCACGAACTGCTGACAGTTTACCAAGGCAAACTTCTTTTCTTTTACATACTGTCGAAATCCATCAATTTTTCATGTTTTAAAACATTTCGTGTTTTCTCCTCTTTTTCATATGTAGTCATGTGATTTAACTATCCAAAAATCATTTGAATGTATCTTCCCGTGACATATTCACTAGTTAAGCTAAAACTGAACAGTAACAGAGAACTAACTGAAGAAAAAAAACAGTTCATGATGAGCCGAAATCACATATATTACATTATTACTGTTATCAGTCTCATATCGTTCATATCGACATAAGAGTTGAAATTATGTTTCACTAGGAGGGTGTGTACTGATCCCTATATTTATATGAAATATGGAGTTTTTTTTTTTTATAGAGTAGCCGTTTGATGCCAGAAAAAAACCCAAGACTTGATGTATAAAGTTGTAAGGATAGACACTTAAGAACACTTTGGAAACTGAAAGATACTATTGTATTGTTCGTATTTTATATTTTACTTCGTGTTCGCATTCTATGTCCTACATTTTGCCACTAGTTTTTTTTTTTTTTTTTTTTTTTTTTTTTTTTTTTTTTTTTTTTGTCTAATTTAATGTTATTTCCTTTGACTTTCAGATATTTACTTTGACCAAACATCAATAGTCATTTTAGATACTGCTAATGCACAAGTTTTGTGGCGTTCTTGTTCATTTTGTTTATTGTTTTTTGTCTTTGTCATGCTGTCTCAATTCGTGTTGGATTTGAACTGACGTATTTGATACTTTATCATTTATTTTTGTATTTTGCTATAACAACATTTTTTGCATTTGCTATATCAGCATTTTTGTCTCTATTTGCAATTAAACTAATATAATTGTGTGTCTAAATTTTTATCTGCATTTGCTACTTCAATATTATTTTGTCTATTTACAACACCATTATATTATAATTGTACATGTATTTGCTACATCACGTTTTTATCTGTATTTGCTACATCACGTTTTTATCTGTATTTGCACACCAATATTATTGTCTGTATAAGCAACAGCAATGATATGATATTTTCTGCACTTCGTATTTAGATCTTTTAATTTACATTGACGAAAATGGACGTTTGAAATCTAAGCTGTATGACAAACGTGATGATTTTAACTTCCCAATTGTGAACTTTCCCTTTCTGAGCAGCAATATACCTACCTCTCCAGCCTATGGAGTGTACATTTCACAGTTGATTCGTTACTGTCGGGCATGCAGTTTATACAGTGACTTTTTAGTTAGAGCAAAAACACTGTCGCAAAAGCTGCTTAGTCAGGGATTTGTTCAGCCTTTGTTACTTTCATCCCTTCAGAAATTCTATGGCTGTCACCATGACATCATTGACAGATATGACGTGTCTGTGTCCCAAATGAAAACGGACATTTGCAGCTAGATTTCACGTCTTCACGGATTTGACATAACCGGATTTGACACAACCCTGGATTGACTCACTGATAGTGTGACGGGTGCCGCTAGCGGTGCAGGACATGCTTACCCTTCCGGAGCACCTGATGTCCCTCCCGGTTTTCATGGGAGTTCACACTATGAGTGCCTTAGTTCTTAATGTTATCTTTTTATTTCCGTGCATTGTAGCTGTCTCACGTCCTTGTTTTGTCTTTGTTTTTATCTGTTACCGTTTTTGCCATGTCTTTGGACTTCGATTTTTGTAGTCAACGCTTCCCTTGTTCCTTCGGTATTCTACTGCCGTTGTTTTGAACCATCAATAACTTTGTCTCTATATGTTAATCAATGTTTTTATCTGACGTTTTGGGTAACATACCCTTGTTTATGAAGCCTATTTCTATGCAAACTAAGCTCTTTCAGTGTATCGACCAAAGGCCCTTGAAAATCCTTGTACATGAGATAATATCTCATGTGTACACTTTGTTCAATGACTATTATCTAAATTTATGTAAATTCTAAAGTCTAAGGATTAACTCACTCCATCGTAGTTTTGTCCTTAGCTATATTTGATATTACTAATTATTCGGATTTCGTTTGGTTTTATGCATTTTAAACATTTTTTGAAATTATGGATTTCCCTTGTATTGGTTCTAGTGCTGCTGATGAGGAATAAATTTCCGAAATGGCCATACAGCTCATTTAAATTTATTTCAGTTTGCGTTAACATATGTGTTATGGTCTCATGTTCATTTACTCCATATCCTTTCGTAAAATATCAAACTCCCCAATTTGAATCCAGAAATAAATTTAAACAAAGAATCATTGGAATATAAATGCATTTGAGATTCTTAGAGAAATCTTCATTGTATTCTATTCAGGAGCCACGGAGATGTTACTCCCTCAAATTTGTACCCTTATAGTGACAAAAAAAAGCTAACGAACGGTCACCATGATCACTAAATACAGCCCCGCCTGTGGTGGGTATAGATAGTAAGGGTTTTATTAATGGTAAGAAACCGTCGGGTTATCATAGAAAATATCGTTACAAGATGAACAAGATGTAACCAAGTACAGTCAGTGAGAATTCCTAGTAATATCGTAGAAAAAAACATAACAGCACCTTGAAGTTATTTTGACATACAAGTTTTTTAGCTTTTGGTTTGAAATTTTTTTGCGCTTTGATATACCTTTATCGATTAAGTAAATTGGGACAACTCATAAAATTTCTGGTGTAAATTTATTTGTTATAGCAAAATGCAAGGATTCTTTTCTTATACTACTTACAACAGTTATTGTTTCTGGTCATATGATGATATGATTAAGACAATGTTTTACCAGGAGACGAGGCTCCTCGGGCAGTTTAGTAGCCAAGTTAAGTACCCATCTTTCAAAATAACGTATTGTTAATCTCTCCTTTTAAGATTGTGGTAATGGAGTTAGTTCTCTACCTGTATTGAGTTTTAATCGTATATTTATTACACTATAAGGAAAATGGGCATTTAAAGGGGAGGTTTGGGTACCAATAAACCGGTTTAACCCTACTGCTGGCTTTTGCCGGTGCCGGTACCAAGTCTGGATGTCCCAAGTTCCCAAGTTCCCATCGTTGTTTACGTTTGTCTTTGTCTTCTTTTTGTTTTTTTTTTCTGTGTGTGTAGTTCCCTGGGATATTGTGGCACGTGTTTGTAATTATCAGTCATTGTAGATGTTTCCTGTTATCCGATGTTTTACATTGAATCTTTTTTTTTTTCGATTTGCAAACATTTTTTATCAACAGGTCATTACAATTTCCCATGGGTTCAATTTGTGCACCTCTCATTGCAGATCTGTTCTGCTACAAACGAAACTACTACAAAATGGAATCGTACAGAACAGTGATAAACTAATTCCAATTTTCAACGATAACAGCAAGTCAATGAAGATATCCTCACTACTGCCAAAACCCCAGCTTTTTCTATTATGTCTATATCATTTACCCACATAAACTGAAACTTAGCAAAGTAAACAGTGATTCTAAATACTTCTTTTTTCTGATTCTACATTAATTATCATCATTGACTCTGGTAAAATAAATACATAAATTTACGATTAAAAAATGATTTTAATAACGCAACTACTATTGTTTCTTTCCTTGACGGTGACGTTCCTTAGAATCAATCCTACGCGGTGTGTTCATCTCAACCGGTGCGATCTACTTTGATTTACTCTTGTCGAAATTTTAAATTATTACCTTACTTTCACAATAACTTCGGTATGTTGTTGTTTTATATCGAAACTGTCACAATAAGGTTACAGATTTCAAAAATTATTAAAAACTTTTAAGATTTCTCGGAGAAGATATGAACATCTCATTCTTTTTTTCCCCGGAGATAGTGTTTTTGGAGTATAGTAGTCTAACTGTGTTGGGCTTAAATGTGAGTTTATTATACTATAGGGAAACGGGATTATATGTTTGGGTACTCATGAACAGGTTGATCTACCACTAGCTTTTGCTTTTGCTTAAACGAAGTCCCGCTATCCTGAGTCCTTATCTTTGTTCACATTCTTCTTTTGTCTTTTCTATTGTGAATAAAAGGATATGGAGTAAATGCACATGAGAAAAAGTCTCTACAAATACATGGTAAAAAACAAGCAAAGGAACAACGCTTTTATTGTTGTTCTTCATCTTGAAGTCACCATGAGGCCTTCAACATAAGGCCTTCACCATGAGGCCTTCAACATGTGTCTTGTGAATTTTCCTTGTGGATTGCGACTGTGTTTGTAATCTTGCCCTTGTAGGTGTTTCCTGCTGTCGTCTTTATTTGATAATTAGAATCAAACACGGATAAGGAAAGCTGTTTTTAATGTGTATATTAGTAAAGTCGAACTTTCAAACTCACACAGCCAAGGGACAGATGGAAACAGTTCGATATAGAGGGATGTTCGAGCAATCGAGATTAAATTATGTTAAACTTGACCAAGGGACAAAAAGCAGAGTTTAGGTCCATTATGTTTGAGCTGCTGCAGTTCGGACCATCTGTTCAAATGTAATTGCTCAGTACATTCTCCCTAGTATGTAAATATCCGATAACTACCTATCGACCAAAGTTAATGCAAGTTCAACAACTTAAAAATTTGGAAATAATTGGAATAAATCACTTCTAAATGGTATTTTTGGAAACTGTGTTCTCTTTTCACATTCAAAATTCTTTTAATCAATATTATTTTACCAAACATTTACTAAAAGTTAATATCGCAAAAATTCAAATCATTTTGAAACACTTCAAATACGGAAATTATTAGAATAAATCAATTGTAGATGGTATTTTTGGAGATTATATTCTTATTTCACATTCAAAACGCCATTAATCAGATATGATTTTACCAAACATTGACTAAAAGTTTATATCACAAACATTTAAATCATTTTGAAACACTTCAGATACGGAAATTATTGGAAAAAAATCACTACAAGATGGTATTTTTGGAGATTGTATTCTCATTTCACATTCAAAGTTCTATTAATCAGATTTTATTTCAGCTGAATTGACTAAAAATTAACATCGCAAACATTCAAATCATTTCGAAACACTTCAAATATTGAAATTATTGGAATAAATCGCTTCTAGATGGTATTTATGGAGATTGCGTTCTTATTTCATATTCAAAATTGTATTATTTGCCAAAACTTCATCAAAAAATTACATCGCAAGAATTTAAATCATTTCGAAACATTCCAAATATGAAAATAATAGAATAAATCACTTCTAGATGGTATTTCTGGATATTGCGTACATATTTCATATTCAAAATTCTATTAATCTGATATTATATTGCCAAGAAATAATTCAAAGTTTATATCGCAAACATTCAAATCATTTTGGAACACTGTAAATAAAGAATTTATTGGAATGAATCATTACTAGATAGTATTTTCAGCGATTTTGTTGACATTTCACATTCAAAAGTCTGACTTCCAGGGGAATATTATTATCATTTTGCCTTATAATTTATTTTCCTTTACTGAAAACAGTCTTGCAGTAAACAGGTTTAAAAGACTTTTCTTAAACTTTATGTTACTAACAAATCTACCTAATCATAGTGTTTATAGTGCCCGTTTCTCACATTTTAGAAGGGCCAAACTTGAAGGGCTTGATGAATGTCCTGTTTTGGTCTATATGTTGCAATTGTCCACTGGCTAGAGACACTAGGCGCTTTTGTCAGGAAGCGGATAACAGTGATTGCAAGAGCACTTACCTATTTATGTTTTTTAACGATCCCACATCTATGACTAGTAAAGACATGGATGTAGCGTTGTTTGAAGTCAAGCAATTAATTAAACTCAAAGCGGTGCTAAGGGTCGTCTTAAACTTGTCACTTTCGCATACAAAATCACTTTCTTACGTGTATACTATACCACGATAATGAGCAATTTAGTAATGACAATTTAGTCTGACTAGTGGTCAGACTGAAACCTGTCTGACATGAAAATCTTTCTTTACGTTTTTTTTTTAAATTAATTGCTCTAATCAAAATCCAACCCCAAAAAATAACGAGGCTTCATTCCGTGTATTGCACTCGGTGCATGTAGTAAGCACTATAGATTTGGCCTTCTATCTCTATATTTTTTGGAACTGAGTGCTACTGATGAAAGGTTACTCCTTGAAACACGTGTATAGCATAGCAAAATTTACTGTCTATTATGTAACATGGGTATTTTTTTTATAATCAATAACTTTTATGTTTGTTTCAATTAGGAAATATATTTTCAAAAAATAGGTTGCTCTTCTATCAAAGAAGGAAATCAAGAGACTTACATCATAATGATGTAATAGGTGTGGCCAACATAACTTTAAGGTAGCTTCCACCTCATATCAGACAAAATGTCAGAAATCAATGGCTGCAACTACCTTAAGACACTCTTTCCACTCTCGATGTCATGTGAGGATCTGAGAACGACTGGTTTCTGGTCCGATTTTGTTGATTGGGATGGCTGGCACAATTAAAACTAGAATTAAAATAAAAACATTCGGAAAATAGTCTGTATACCGAAAAAAAAACAATTATCCAGCGCCCCACGAAACGACCAACAGAAGACAATTAAATCACAACACTCAAACATCCACAGAGCACTTATCGACACAAAAGTAAAAATATTTGGCATAATAAAATCATGAAATGCCGTGATCAGAGAAACAATTTGATACAACAAAAATTAAAAAAAATGAAAGTATGATAGTATTCATATCTTTTTTTATAAAGAATCGGTATTTTCTTACTTATTACCACTGGGCCGATGCCTCTGTTGGTGGACTGTTAGTCCCCGAGGGTATTTACCAACCCGATATCTAGTACTTCGAAGTTGGCTTGAAAACCGATTCTATTTGAAACTTCCAATTTTTTAATGTAACAAAATTTTGTTCAAACCTAAGGAGTATCCCTCTCTCGCATAATTCTGTCCTTAGCTGATTTTGGCTTTACTATTTATATACCGGTATATTGATTTCCAAATGTTTTGATTTAATCCGAAGAGAATAGATTTTGTCGAAATGCGCATATGCAGAAACTAAATTAACAATAATTTCGGCATGTTGTTATGATATATATGAATACATCTTATTACAATTTTAAAACAAATTATAAAGCATCAGTCATTTACAATAAACAATGAAGCAGAACAAAACAAAAGTAATAAGAAAACATGCAAATACATTAGACTACAAATATGCTACACTTTGCTACCGACTGTTATGGCAACTCACAAACGTTTTAAAGGTTACGAATGTTTCATGCATTTGTTCAGCTACCCCTTCACATTACAGTATACCGTGCTCAGCATTTTTAGTAATACATGTAAGTGACAAAATTTTGCAAAAAGTGCATAGTCATCCAACGTTGTTGTTGGTAGTTTTCTCAGAAGAATGCAGTAAACCATTTCTTCGTTTTAAAAATCAACTTTTGATAACACGGTCCCAAAATATATCTCGGAACTCTGTAGTGAAAGGGCAGTTTTAACAGGCATGAGTGAATGCATATATATCGGTAGAAGATGGACGACAATTTTGGAATGTTATTGGACTCGAATCTGATATGTTAGTAAAAAGTGTAGTTATTGTGAAGATTGTACTGATTTCACTGAAGGCATTCCATTATTTCTAAAGGTATGCTGGATTACTAGCTCGGAAACGGCATGAGCTGCGACAAATTTGCTATATATTACCTAAAGCTTACAACCAGAGGAATCCAAAATCCCATCAAAATCCGATGAAATATAGAATTTAAGGTATATCTGCATGTGTGTTATTTTTGTCTAGTATGGCTTCTTGTAGCTCGGAAAGGAAACAAGTAATCAAACATCTGCTGCTATGTTAATTCCTCAGAAAAAATCCATTGCAAAGAAAAGGTTGCGTTCTCCTGTAACAGTACGGCGTGTGAACGGACAGACGGGCGAACACCATAATACGTCACGTCAAAGAAAGGCGTATAAAAACTGCATCAAAATCAGACTAAAAATTTTATAAAAAAGCTTTTTAATTTCAAATTCGAGAGTGTAAAGTATCAGTGAAATACCCTCTCATAGACGTACTACAACCTGTTGTCGACTTTTTTGATGAGTGTAATGTTTCAAGATGTTGGCTCTTTTGTCATGAAACGCTCATTATAAGAGCGTAAAACATTCTTTATCTGTCTTTCATGGAAGACAACAGGCTAATGTCAATGGAAAAATGCACTTTGACTCAACACGATTAAAATGTTGTTTTTTTTTGTTTGTTTTTTTTGTTTTTTGGGGTTTTTTTCGACTTTAGTTATGAGAGGTCATCATAAATTATTCATCTCTGACACTTTTAGGCCTTTCAAGAATTCGTTCACTTCTAAATTATGGTCAGATTTCAATACTTTCAGATAACGGGTTTTATAGATGATTGACAGATAAAATACACTGATATATCTTTTTTTTATCAATCATGAATCTTGAATGACATATTTTCAGATAGAGATTGAAATCAAATGATGGCATTTTATAGAATTAGTCCAGGGTTTATTGAAAGGATAACAGTATATCATGTACACGCCTTCGAAGTTGATAACTTCAGGTATCAATGACCTTTCCATTATATGAAAAATTCAAAATAATGCATTCTATTTCCTTTTTGCGAAATTACTTAAAAGAGATTTTAGGTAAAAAAATGTGATAGAGGGTATATCAATTTTTTTTGTCTGTTTCTCCTGAAATTTCAGACCTATAAACAAAACTTAAGTTTTAATATTCTCAAGAACCCAAGAGTTCAGCTACTGCACTTTATTGCCATGAAATCTTTTTAACTCCTCTTAAAGACAATATAGCGTTATTGAGGATATCATTTACTATTTACCGAACATTCGTATTTATACTTTGGGTGCATTTAAAATTTTTGCATTGTTATTGGTTGACAATTTAGAGCAAATGTTTTTGCCCTCTTTCAAAGAAGTATGGCCATTTAGTCGTAAATTTTGTTCCTATGTTGGATCATTCTTAAATTATGTTCATCGTGTAGGATAATCTCTGGTTCGTGTTCCCATGAATAAAATTAAAACATTCACACTTATACATTTTATGACGTTTTAGCAGTCGCACATTTCTCTTAACCGCCTTTCCTGTCCATTATAGCAATTTGAAAGTGTATCGACAAATTGTACGGCTTCAGGGTCACCTAGTGTATTTAAACATTGGGCAATTGTAAATGGCAGTTACTTAATTCTGGTTCTTGGGGTGCTATTCAGCGAGATATACAACGAGATATGCAACGAAATTTACCAATAACCTACAAAATCAGCCTCTTGAGAAGTACCGCTCATAGCTTTTTAATTGTCGGCAGTATAAAATTGATTTCAAATCTATCAGAATTGCAAGTGCCATGTTCAGTGCCTAAATCTTTTATCTTAAAGTATGAAAATGTATTTGAAATGATTTTGCAATGTTTTTAACAGATGATCTGTTTGAAACAGTTTTGGAGAAGATTCAAGGCTTTTGCAAAACTTGTTTGCTGAATAAATTCACGAGAAAATGACATACCTCTTTCACAAAAGCTTTGTGGTTATACTGAAGAAAATTAATTCACAAGAAAGTTGCCAAACTACCTTTCACTGTCAATTTAATTGATAAATTGATGATAGATAATACTAGGTTTTCCCGATCAAATGGCAAAATAAGACGAGTCTGTACTGCTTTTGGTGTGTCCTTTTGTAGATGTGTTGCGTATGGACTGTAGATGCGCAACAAGCTTTCGGATTTTGTTATAAACATGTTGATGCAATTAAGAGGCCCAAGGATGACAATTTGACAAAGGCTCGGAAATATGGATTGTGATAAATATGGCATGCGACTCGAATTTCTCTTACATTTCAAAAGGATATATTTGTTTTAGTATTGTTCCATAAAGTTTGCTTTATCTGACACTCCCTAAGTACCTGTCATTTTTTTTCTGTAATAACTTGATCTTATAGCTATCTTTTAATGTTACAATTACTGTAAACAGTGACATTTCCGCCTCGGTTTTATTTTCGCTATATTTGCAGAAATTAACAAAGCGCGAATATTTTGATGTTGTTGGGTAATTGAACGACAGCCGCGAATTCAAGACTGCGCAAACATTTCCCAGTTAACAGTATGTTATAATTACATTTTTTGACCTTCTACAATTATTGATCACTTTCAAAATCTCACAGAAGAAATATGTTGCAACATATCACGACAAGAATTTAATAGCTTTAGGGTGTAGTCAGGAGAAATTTTGAAAATATACAAACGTTGTCGGTAACACAAAATGTTTAAAATGATATATGATTGATCATTTAAATAAACATATCAATTTTAAAACGATTATTTAATGAAAATGAGAAGTGACCATCTTTAGGAGCTGAAATTATGTTTCAATACAGGAGGGTATGTACTGATCCCCATGTTTATATGAAGATATTTTTATAGAGTAGCCGTATGATGCCAGAAAAAACCAAGAAATGATGTCGAAAGTTGTAAGGATGGCTGGATGGACACTAAGAACACTTCAGAAATTGATAGACACTTGTGTAATGTTTGTGTCAGCATTTCATGTCATTATGTATCAAAATGTGTTGGATTTGAATCCCTACATCATCATTTTTTTTTGCTTTTGTATGTGCTATTTCAAGATATTTTGTATTAGCTATATATTCAACATTATTGTTTCTATTTGCAATAAAATTATTTTTATTGTGTGTCTCATTTTTCATCTGTATATGTATTTGCTACATGTACATTAATATTATCGCTATTCACAACACCATTCCATTACTAATTTTATTTCCTATCTCAGGTTTTTGTCTGTATTTGCTACACCAATATTACTGTCTGATCTAACAACTGCAGTGATATGGGCTGCATTTCAGCTGCGCAAATTAGGGATTAAGATAGCTTTCAATTGCGCGAACAAAGTACCTTGTAACTGCGCCAGTTTTTCTTACCTGTAATCTTCAAGATAAAAAAGTAAAAAAAAAAATACTTCAATTTTTTTGTAAATTTATTTTATTTTGTAACTGTAAGATATAACTAAATACTGAAATTACTGCGAATTTAAATTCTGCATTTGCGAATTTCAACATCTTATGTCTCTTCAGTGCAGATAAAATCTAAACGTTTGGAAGACCATAAACTCAAAGATATGTTAAAACTGATAGAGAACAAATAATCAATATGATCTAAATGTAAAGCCAAAATCAGCTAAGGACAGAGCTTTGCATGAGGGAGATACTCCTAAGTTCTCAACAAAATTTACAAAAATTTAGATATTGTAAGGTTCCAAATAGAATCGGCTTTCGGGTCAGCACCGAAGTACTGACGACTGGGCCGTTGAATACCCTCGAGGACTAACAGAAGTAATTGAAAAAAAATATTCCTAATAATTTTATCAACAATAAATGTACAATGATGCAAAATAATATATGTTCCACTATATATTTGTTCAAAAGGAAAAGGTATTCCATTATATATTATCAGGCGTATTTAGCCAGTTATTGCGATTTAAATGGAGCGAAACTTTTTAAAAAGCGACCGCCTTTTAAAATATAAAATCAAAATCATATAAAATCGCTATAACTGGCTAAATTCGCTTGATAATAAATTTATGGAGACTTGACAATAAAAAAAGTATCGATCTCTGTGCGCTTTTTTATCCTATAACATTTGAATACACACTACAACAAGAGTCTCGTTATTGATTTTTGTGCCTGTTTATTGCAATGTACAGGTGGCGCGGTTTCAAAACAAAACGTAGTAGATAAACCACTATTTTGAGACATCTTAAGTTGTTTTGCAGTAATTTCATCCTCAGATAGAGGCGAGACGCTTACTTTTGTCCACGTTGGATAACTTGCCTTTACACAGTGAAATGACCTATATATCGATCGATTCTGCTGTGTACAAGCACCTGTGTCTATCATTTGGCCAATAAATGCGTATCGTAGAGTTCAAGTTGGCGGAGTTTCCCATCAGATATAAAATAATTCATTCATTTCTATATTCTTACTAAAGAATTTTCATTCATAAAGTTGGATTTCCGCATCCATCTAACACATTTTCACATAGGTGTCGTTTGGTTAAATCTCAACTTGGGCCAATGGCAAATCTTAAAATGAGGTCAAGTCTCTACAAAATATTTTTTTAACAGGAACAAATATGATATTTGTTTCTGACAAAGTAAATTGCATGTAATTTTTGTTCCCAAAATAAGTAATTTTTATGCAAATGTTTATAATATTTGTTCAAATGGAACCTTTGTCAGGTTGAACAAAATAGGTTCACAGTAAAACAGTTCACTATTTTAGCTAGCTCAGGTTTAAATGTGAACAAATTTCAAACCTAGTGAACTAAATATTCGATCCAAAATGGACTTTATTTTTCTTAGATATGGTGTACTTGTACATGAGATAGTATCCCAAGTGTACACTTTGTTCAATAACTATTATCTAAATTTATGTAAATTCTAAAAAATAAGGATTTACTCTCTCCATCGTAGTTTTGTCCTCAGGTATATTTCATATTACTGATTATTCGGATTTCGTTTGGTCTTATGCATTTTAAACATTTTTTGAAATTATGGATTTCCTTTGTTTGGGTTCTAGTGCTGCTGATGAGAAATTAATTTCCGAAATGGCCATACAGCCCATTAAAATTATTGCAGTTGGAGTTTACATATGTGTTATGGTCTCATGTTCATTTACTCCATATCCTTTCGTAAAATATTCAATACAGGAGTTTGTCTTTTATTGCAGTGTGGAGTTGGTAAAACAATTCCCCGTGGTAGAGATGTATGCTCTTTATTTTTCTTAGATATGGTGTACTTGTACATGAGATAGTATCCCATGTGTACACTTTGTTCAATAACTATTATCTAAATTTATGCAAATTCTAAAAAATAGGGATTAACTCCCTCCATCGTAGTTTTGTCCTTAGGTATATTTCATATTACTGATTATTCGGATTTCGTTTGGTCTTATGCATTTTAAACATTTTTTGAAATTATGGATTTCCTTTGTTTGGGTTCTAGTGCTGCTGATGAGGAATAAATTTCCGAAATGGCCATACAGCTCATTAAAATTATTGCAGTTGGAGTTTACATATGTGTTATGGTCTCATGTTTATTTACTCCATATCCTTTCGTAAAATATTTAGTAATATCACAAAGCCTTTGGATTTCAATACGCTGCGAATTCTAGCATATAAAAAAGAGAACCATGTGCAGCTTCTTTGAGATTAGACTCTTTTAATATAGCCTTATTTGACAGTGCTTAGTAATGTTGATTACAAACCATTTCATCGTGTCATTTCATTTTTGTTATGATATAGTGCTGACATTAATTGGGCTTAAATCCTGCGGAAACCCTAACTCTCCGTGGTAGGAAGGAGAAACAGAAGATATTCATTTAATTTCAGAAATTCCTCGGATAACTGTCTATAAATACTTGCTGGCTGAAGGAAGAGGTTACCTCCAATATTAGATGAGTATTAAAATTACAGGTTTAATTACAGGTAAAATTCATGTGGAAAACTTGTGCAGTTGAAATGTGTTTTCTCGTGCAATTTAATAACTAGAATCAAACACGGATATAGAAAGCAAATCATTATTGTTTTTTTCTTTTTTATTTTGTATTTATAACGTGTTTATTAGTAAAAACGAGCAATTGATGTTAGTTATTATGTTAAAACTTGACCAAGGGACAACAGAATGAGTTCGAGATTCATGATATTCGAGCTGTTACAATTCGGGCCATCAAATGAATTACTCAGTACATTCTCCCTTGTATGTAAATATCTGATAATTAACTAACGACCAAAGTTGATGTAAGTTTAACAGCTTAAGATTTTTCGTAGGAGATGGGCCTAAGACATATGAAAGACTAAAACATGCATAAACAAAAATATTTTTATCGAGAAAAATGAATAGTTTTTTATTCAAATTCCCTTGTTATTCATGAGACAAAATGTGAGTAAATTTATCCTACTCTATATTCTGCTTAGATTTTTTAACGTTCGTTTAGATATATATATTTTTTTCTTTTATCAACCAAGAATCAGAAGCCTTATAAAAAAACTGATGATATATTGAAAATTCATGTGGCTTTCATATCTATTATATTGCCTAATAATTAATTTTCCCTTACTGAAAACAGTCTTGCAGGAAAGAGGTTTATTTGACTTTTCATAAACATTACGTTACTACAATTATACCTAATCATACTGTTTATAGTGCCAATATCTCACTATTTTACAGTGCCAATCTTAATTCTATCGGCTTGATGAGTGCCTTGTGTTGGTCTATATTTGCAATTGTCCACTAGCTAGAGACCCTAGTGCTTTTGTCAGGTAACAGATGACAGTTAATTAAATTCAAACAAGTACTGTGGGTCGTCGTGACCTTCCTTTCTCGTATATCACTTCACTTTATAACGGGTATGCTATAAATAGCAAAATACCAAAGTTACTGTGAATACTGTATCAGCTTATGCGCATTTCGACAACTTATGTCTCTTCAGTGCAGATATAGTGAAAACATTATATCACGATAATGAGAAATTTAGTAGAGACCATTTAGTCTGACAAGTGGTCAGACTTGTATGATATGAAAATTTTGCCTAACGTTTTTCTTTTAAATTAATTGTTTTAATAAAAATTCTAACCCCTTAAAAACAACGAGGCTTCATTCCGTGTATTGCACTCGGTGGATGTCCTAGACACTGGATTTGGCCTTATTTTTCGATAATTTTTGGTTCTGAATGCTGCTGATGAGAAGTTATTCCTTGAAAAACGTGCATTGCATAGCAAAATTTACTGTTTATTATATAACATGGGTATTTTCTGTATTATCAATAATTTTATGTTTCTTTCAATAAGAAATATATTTTTGAAAAATGTGTTGCTGTACTTTCAAAAGAGGAAATCAAGAGACTTGCCTGATAACGGTGTAGTAAGCGTGGCTAACATAACTTTAAGGTAGCTTCCAGAAAGTAATGATAGTTTATAAAAGTGTTCTCAATTAGTAGGACTTGATAAAATGTTGACAATAAACAAAAAAATAATCGATTCATTCGCTTTGAGTTGCAACACAATCACTGAGAATTTTCCGGGAAATGTGCGTTTTCTTGGTTATTTATTGGCTTTGTGCATAAATTTGAATGTCTTGAAAATGGAATGAATGAGAGATATCAATATTTTGAAATTTTATCAAAAAATCCTTTAAGGAACACGTTTTCGGAATATGATATGAGTGCTTTTGAGAAAAATATTTTACATGTCGTGATATGGAAAAATACAGAGGATTCCTTATATCAGACCAAATGTCAGAAATCAATGGTTGCGACTACCTTAACACACGCTTTCCACTCTCGATGATATGCGAGGATCTGATAACGGCTGGTTTCTGGTCCGATTCTGTTGATTGGAATGGCTGACAGAATTTAAACTAGAAAACAAAAAGACATTCGGAGAAAATATCTATACACCAATAAAAAACCATTATTCATAATCAATGAAGGAATACAGAGCAAATAAATATGAGACAAAGTCTCTACAAATATATGGTAAAACAAAGAAATGGTAAAACGCTTTTATTGTTGTTCTTCATCTTGAATTCACCGTGAGGCCTTCAACAAGTTATGAGCTTTGCTCATACCTTTTAGTGAGTTCAAGACGGTCCCTAGCACCGGTTTGAGCGAAATTCAATGCTACTTGTCAAGGAACGCTAAATTCATGCTCTTCGTTATCCATGAATGTTGGCTTGTCAACAAACATAAAATTATCCGGCAAACTGTGTTCTTAATGCAATCGCCTCAAACAATGAGATTTGCTCATAACTAAAAGTAAGTTCAAGACGGCCCTAGCACCGGTTTGAGCGAATATCATTGCTACTTGTCAAGGAACGCTAAATTCATGCTTTTCATTATCCATGAATTTGGGGTTGTCAACAAACACAAAATTAACTGACAAAGTGCAATTACAATCGCTGTCATCAGGGGCCCATGAAAAGACCAACAAAATGCAATTAATCACACCACTCAAACATCTACAGGGCAATCATCGCGACAGAATTAAAAAAATCTTGGAACACTCAAATCATAGGCACAATAAAGGGGTGCCGTGGTCAGAATAACAATTTGTTATAAAAAAAAAATAAAAATACCAAAATTTGAAAGTATGATAGTATTCATATCTTTATTTTTTCATTATGATTCGGTATTTTGTTATTTATTACCACTGGGCCGATGCCTCTGTTGATGGACTTTTAGTCCCCGGGGGTATTCACCAACCCGGTTGCCCAGAACTTTGAAGTTGGCTTGAAAACCGATTCTATTTAAAACTTGCAATTGTTTAATTTAACAAAATTTGGAATATCTCCTTTTCGCATAGCTCTGTCCTTAGCTGATTTTGGCTTTTCTATGTAGAAAATATTCGTAATTTGTTTTCTTTCAGTTTTTACACATATACCGGTATATGGATTTCCAGAATTTTGATTTAATCTGAAGAGACAAAAGTTTGTCGAAATGCGCATATGCAGAAACTAGATTAACAATAACCTCGGCATGTTTATATGATATATATGAATACATCTTATTGCAATTTTGAAACAAGTTGTAAAGCATCAGTCATTTACAACAAATAATAAGCAGAACAAAACAAAATTAATAAGAAAACATGCAAATACATTCGAATACAAATATTTTGCACATTGCTACCGACTATTATGGCAACTCACAAACAGCCAAAAGGTTTCGAATGTTTAGTTCAGCTACACCTTCACATTCTACTGTAGTCTGCTTAGAATTTTACTACATGTAAGTGACGCCAACTTTAAAAGATGGGCATTGTCAATGTCATCCAACGGTATGGTTGGTAGTTGCTCGGAAGAATGCTGCAAAACATTTTTTCGTTATGCGAATGAACTTTTGATAATAGGGCCCCAAAATATATCTGGGAACTCTGTAGTGAAAGGGCAGTTTTAATAGGCATGAGTGAATGCATATACATCGGTAGGAGATCGACGACAATTTTGGCATTTTATCTAAATAGTGTATATGTAGTTATTATGAGGATTGTACGGATTTCACTGAAGTTATTGTCTCTAAGGGTATGATGGATTACTAGAACGGAAACGGCAAGAGCGGCGACAAACTCGCTATATATTACCGATAGCTTACAACCAGAGAAATCCAAAATTCCACTAAAATCCGATGAAATATAAAATTTAATGTATACCTGCATGGGTGTAATTTTTTGCCTCGTATGGCTTCTCATAGCTCGGAAAGGAAACAAGTTATCAAACATCTGCTGCTGCAGCACTATGTTCATTCCTCAGAAGGAAACCATTGCAAATGAAAGGTAGCGTTATCCAGTAAGAGTACAACGTGTGAACCGACGGACAAACGGACGGACACCGGTATACCATAATACATCACGTCAAAGACGGACGTATAAAACTGCATCAAAATCAGACTGACACAGAAAAAAAATAGTTTTTTTAATTTCAAATTCGAGAGTATAAAGTACCAGTTAAGGATCGTCTCAATCCTTTACTTTCAGCTTCCGCTACATAGACGATGTGCTTTCTCTTAATAATCCTAAATTTAAGAATTATTTACATCAGATCTATCCAAATGAGCTTGAAATTAAAGAAACAACTGAAACACTTACTTCAGCTTCGTACCTAGATCTTTTATTGTATATTGACGCAGTTGGACGTTTGAAATCTAAGCTATATGACAAGCGTGATGATTTTAATTTCCCCATTGTGAACTTTCCCTTTCTTAGCAGCAATATACCTACCTCTCCAGCCTATGGAGTGTACATTTCACAGTTGATTCGTTACTGTCGAGCTTGTAGTTTGTACAGTGATTTTTTTAACAGAGCAAAAACACTGTCAAAAAGCTGCTTAGTCAAGGATTTGTTCAACCTTTGTTAATTTCATCCCTCAAGAAATTCTATGGCCGTCACCATAGCATCATTGAAAGTTATGACATGTCAGTATCCCAAATGAAAGTGGACATTTTCAGCTAGATTCACGTCTTCCCGGATTTGACTAACGACTTTGACATTTTCCCGGATTGAATCACCCACAGTGTGACGGGTGCTGTTAACAGAGCCGGACATGCTTACCCTTCCGGAGCACCTGATGTCACTCTCAGTTTCACTGGAGTTCAAACTGTGAGTGCCTTTGTTCTGAATGTTGTAGTTTCTGGTTCTGTGCATTGTGTCTGTCTGGCGTCATTGTTTTTGTGTCTAACGTCATTGTTTTCTGTGTTCTCGTTTTTGCCCCGTCTTTGGACTTCGATTTTTGTGAATTTAACCCCTTTGTTCCTTCGGTATTCTACTGCCGTTGTCTCACAGACGTGCTACAACGTGTTGTCGATTTGTGTATTAGTGTAAAGTTTGGTCAAGATGTTGGCACCTATATCATTATGCGAGCGTATAACATTCTTTATATAAATGCTTTCATGGAGGAAAACAGGCGTTTTGATTCTCAACGATAAAGGTTTTTTTTTTTTTTTTTGCTTTAAGTTATGATGAAAGGTCATCATAAAATATACATCTCTGACACTTTTAGACCTTTTCAAGAATTCGATCACTTCTCAATAATGGTCATATTTCAATGGTTCTAAAGATCATTGATAGATAAAATACACTGATATATCTTTTTTTGATCAGTCATGAATCTTGAATGACATATTTTCAGATAAAGATTGAATCAAATGATGACATTTTACAGAATTAGTCCAGTGTTTATTGAAGTGATAACAGTATTTCAAGTACACGCCTTCGAAGTTGATAACTTAAGGTATCAATGACGTTTCCATTGTATGAAAAATTCAAAATAATGCATTTTATTTCCTTTCTGTGCAATTACTGAAAAGAGATTTCAGGTAAAGAAATGTGAGAGAGGGGTATATCAATTTTTCGTCGGTTTCTCCTGAAATTTCAGAGCTGTAAACAAACTTAAGTTTGAATATTCTCAAGAACCCAAGAGTTCAGCTTATGCACTTTATTTCTGTAAAATCTTTTTTGACTCCCCTTAAAGACGATTTAGCGTTATTGGGGATATCCTTTGGACTGTTAGTCCCCAAGGGTATTCACCAGCCCAGTAGTCAGTACTTCGGTGCTGACCCGAAAGCCGATTCTATTTGGAAACTTTCAATATCAAAATTTTAGTAAATTTTGTTTAAAACTAAGGAGTATCTCCCTCGTGCAAAGCTCTGCCCTCAGCTGATTTTGACATTACACTATGAACAGAGAAAAGTACTGTCCATACCAGGAACAGTGATTTTTTCACTGTCAATCACTGTTCTCTGCTGTGGTAGTACTGTGAAATATCTATTAAGTACTGTCAAGAACTGTGCCAATCGGGGACAGTCGTTAACAGTAATACCCAAGTACTGTGATTAACTGTCCAGTACTGTAACAGAAACACACAGTAAATGACCGTCTTTACGACTACTGTCATGCACTGTCCCGGATTGTTACAGTTCATGTCAGTTATTGACAGCATTTGGTGTTGCTGTCATGAACTGTCCTTGATTGTAACAGTGCATGACAGTTAGCCACAGTATTTGAAATAACTGTGTTGCACTGTGGCGGATTGTGACAGTGCAACTCTGTTAAAAACAGTGATTTTTTACCGTATATGTACAAGTTAATTCCTTTTATCTATAATTATCTAAAATTTTCAAAATCAATCTATTTTTATAGATAAATTGTAATAGTGTTCATGGATATTTTTTTATTTATTTTTTTAATGTATTTAAAAAAATAAACTATTTTTATCTTTAGATTAACTCAGTTGCCAATATTTATTTTGCGAAATATTTGTTTGTTTTTTAATTTCCAGCCGCAAATTGCAGATAGATAGAACGGTAACATAGCTATTACATACGAAACTTCATGACATTTAAAATTTCCGGTGATGGTCTCAAAAATATATGCATTCAAATTTATTTACTCATTCAAAGGGAAAGTTTCGTGTTTATTTCATTAAACTTGTCAGCACCATAAATATATTTATATCCGATATTTAATTGCTGTTAGGGGACGACCATTTGAATTTTAGGGTGTGTGGTTTTGGCGATTTCGCCTACAAAAAAAATATTCGTCTTCATGAGAATTACAAAAATTATTTATTCACATCAAATATCACATCAAAATAATTTATTTGCATTTGCATAAAAAATTATTCTTTAGTTCTTCAAATTAAAATTAAATATCTATTATAATTGACACCAAGATTAAATTATTCATTTACCAAGTCCCCCCTCCCCCTGAATATGAATAGCAAATCGTCAAAACCTTAGCAGCCAAGATAAGTTTAGTATTTCTTAATTTTGCTGATTACAGGTCAAAAACTTCACGGCCATTTTCCCAAAGCATAGTTGAGTTAGCTCGAAAACCGACTTATAAAAGTTTTTTACTGTATTAAAAATTATTATCTAAAAGGAAATAATTATCTCCATTCAAAATAGTACATGCATACAGATCTGACGGAGTGTTTATAATCTGCAAAGGGATATGAATATTTTTTTCTATTCAGACGTCGACAAGAGTATCTTGTTTTGCGGGTTCTATGGGGAATGTATAAGATTGTTGTCTGATGTACATTTACTCCAACAAAATGCGGAAAAAATAACAAACCAATTGAAAAAATATTGTCTTCACAGAGCAGGCAACAGTTTTCGTAAATTTTACTAGGGTACTTACCGGAGTGTGTACTCCAGTTTATAGGTAGCGATTAATTTATCACTTTGAATATATTTGATATTTCATTTAGTGGGTATCATACCTATCTTAAATTTTATGTGTCAGAAATAAACAATAAATATGTATGTAAATATGCTCTCCTCCAGTATCTTGATGTTAAAAAAATAGCTGTCCTTTGTATATCTTATGTGGTTTACTGAGATGCATGACAGGGAAAATATGAAAGTACTCTAGAGAAATTTGTTAGAAAGAAATTAAAAACGTAGGCTATACAATTTGCCCGTATGTCCTTGGCTATTATATGTCTGAAATATCTAATCAAGACTGTTGCCAGTACAGCTCCATGTACATGTAAATCATGACTTGGTGGACACTAAAGCCATTTTTAAAATATCTAAAAAAAAAAGGTCATGCTATCTGATTTTTAAGGGGTGCTTTGATTGGAACTGAGTATGAAATTTAGTTGCCTTGATTTTATTTAAATCTTCAGTTCAGTGCACAAACATTCTGTGCATATTTTGCATTCCGTAGGCTGGCACCCTTTGTAATTTGTTGAAATAAATAACGTTTTCTTGGAAACAAACACACAAATTTGACTTTATTTAGCCAAGGACCATTTAAACACATGTAAATCGATGTCTCCTATTTAGTACAGGAATCAAATATACTTGTTTTATGATCTTGTTAATTTGACACAGCTGTAATGTTGATTGAATCAATAAACAATTTTCAACTGTACACACGTGTAGTACTTTCAGTAAATAACCATATTTATAGATGTGTTGGTGTACAAACTCGTGTGCTGTGTTGTCAATAACTATGCATATGACATGACTTGCATTTTGAAGTCTAAAGTAAAGATGTTTAGTTTTCCGTATAAATGCTCTGTTAATATGAAAAAAAAATTACAAAGAGCATACCGTTTACTCTATAATACTACAGATATCAATACCAGTTACCGTTAACCTTGATTGAAGCAGTTCCATAAATAATAGAGTCGGTAATTCAATTTGTGTTATCGTCGCCAGTGTACAACACAACGTGTGTGGTTTGGCATCGTCACCAGTTTGCAATAAAATGTGTTGTGCATCTTCAGTCACAACAATGCATTATCATAGCAGAATCCCTGCTACATAAATTATGTACGCACGGGAAATTTCATGCAAAATTTTGGGATGATATTTCGGGTATACATGTTCATTTTAGCAATTTCTAGACATTTTGCGTCTAATTCCCTGTTGACTGACAATTTTGTTCTAAAATAGTTGACCATTATAGAAATTCAGGCAAAACATAGAAATAAACTCGTTTATATCGAAATCAGTATGTTTTTATATATCAATATGGATATGTCTGATTCATCATTTTCGTCTCTTACGTGAAATTCTGGTCTAAAATTTCGCATGACCTGAATAATTTCGAATTTTGGGTTTAAACCTTATGCCGACACCGTCAGATTGAAGTCAAGTTACCCCAGATGAGAGCTTGGTATGGTAAAAAATCTATGTGCAAAAAGAAACCTATAACATTCTAAGAAAATTCGCGCTATAACCCGATAATGCTACTGGTAAAACAAAAAGATTCTTTCTAAATTTTAGAGGAAAATCGTTTTAGAACTGAAAATATTTTTTGTTTAAAACTAATGCAGCTGTAAATACATGTAATGTCCAAAAATAGTAGAACTGAGATGTAAACAGAAGGTAAAAAGTTTTTCACGAATAAATTATAGTCCTATAAATAATATTTCACCGACCGGGAGAAATCCAATTGCTGCTGCCGTAAACCAGGGACATGTCTCTGCTTAAACTTATACGAAAAGCATATTGACTCGATGAGTGCCCTGTGGTTGTTTAACGTTGTGTTTGACTTCTATTGTTCTTTTTGTCGGGTAAAGGATGACAGCAACTGTAAGAATACTATGACAGTTGATTTTATGTTTGTTGACGATCCCGCATCCATGACATGATAAACATGGATATAGCTTTGCTCGACATCCAGCAATGAATTCCGCTCAAGCCAGTGCTAGGGACCGTCTTGAACTTACTATATGATATGAGCATAGCTCATTGTTGAAGGCCTCATGGTGACTTCAAGATGAAGAACAACAATAAAAGCGTTGTTTCATTGCTTGTTCTTACATCCCCTCTCTCCTTTCTCCGGGTCTCCATTTATTCCTGTCCACCGCCTCTAGTAGTGTTATTTTCTTTGAAACTAAGGTGAATTCAATCTTTCATTGTTGGATTAACTCAATTTTTTTCATAATGAGAGATAATTAAATAATATATTTCACATTTTTAAACTATTATTGAATCATTCTTTCATTTTGAATTGTTTCAGTTATTTATATATTTTTATGTAAATTCGTGAAGTCTACAGGGAATCAAGGATGCAATTCAAGTCCAACAAAATACAATGAACATGTAATTCGTCAATACACAGAAAAATATGTTTACACGTGCAATGCTATTAGCAACTGCTGATGTCAATCGTCCATCAGTCGGGTGTCACCAAGGGACATACTGTGTACTTGAAGCGTGTTACGTCATGAATGAAATCAGGCCTGAATATGAAAAAAAATCATTTTGCGCATCTTTTTTTTCTTTATGTATTTTCTGAATTAAAAATTATTTCATTGCAGTCTGCAACAAAAGACAATTCAGTTCAATAAAGTAACTTTCGAAAATTTCTTTCGCTTATGTTTTTTTAAACATGCCTTTTTGCCACATTACCAAGTTTTAACTTTTTGTAGTTTGTATTGATGCATTTAGTATTGATTCACTTCCATACAAAGTTCCGAACCCGGCCTTCAAGCTTTTCATATTCAAGCAGTTTTAGAAGGCTCAGGGCTTATATCTGTTGACCTACACGTTATTGTTTTGTGTATTGCTGGTTCCCGAGCATACGGGAAATGTTTTATGTAAACATCTTGTAGAAATAATTTATATATTATGGCGGTCATGAAGTGAAAAATTAAAAACTTTTCTGCAATCAAGGATTTGTAAAAATTGTTGCTTCGGTCTGCTTGCAATCATGCTTGTGTGGTACAACTACTGCGCCTCTGTATGTCTTGTTGATGCAGTTACAACCATTAATAAATAAATCGTTTTCGTCTAATAAAATAAATAATCTATTTTTTCGTTTTAATCTTATATTCAACATTGTACCGTCAAACACCAAACATTATAGAAATATTGCTTAAATTTGAATTGAATGCATTTTTATTTTTCGTAATACTTTAAAAAAAAATGCTGAAATACAAAATTATAGGAATAAAAATAAAATATAGCGATAATACCATTTTAAAAAA